>CP136067.1:90252288-90324606 GCA_032622095.1 Siphonodentalium dalli | reverse complement strand
TCAATTTTCCTAATATATGCTTATTCTGTATCCTACTACCATATGGCATCATATTAGACTGTCTGCGGGCCCATGAGACAACCAAGACCTGCCCGGGCGTGCCCGGACTTGCGCCATGTTCTTCTGGCGCATATCGTCATTTAAGGGGTTAATGAAGCCGGCCGCGAACGAGATAGCAAGTCAATATTTGCAATATATACCTTTAGTAAGTGCCTCGCTACCATTAGTCATCAATATATAATATGGTCGGGTCTATGCGTCCGTCTGGGCTCTCCCGGGTTCTTTTAGTCAATATCGGCATTTAAATGGTTAATAAACCCGCCGGTGGACGACACAGCAAGTCAATTTTCCTAATATATGCTTATTCTGTATCCTACTACCATATGGCATCATATTAGACTGTCTGCGGGCCCATGAGACCACCAAGACCTGCCCGGGCGTGCCCGGACTTCCGCCATGTTCTTCTGGCGCATATCGTCATTTAAGGGGTTAATGAAGCCGGCCGCGAACGAGATAGCAAGTCAATATTTGCAATATATACCTTTAGTAAGTGCCTCGCTACCATTAGTCATCAATATATAATATGGTCGGGTCTATGCGTCCGTCTGGGCTCTCCCGGGTTCTTTTAGTCAATATCGGCAGTTAAATGGTTAATAAACCCGCCGGTGGACGACACAGCATGTCAATTTTCCTAATATATGCTTATTCTGTATCCTACTACCATATGGCATCATATTAGACTGTCTGCGGGCCCATGAGACCACCAAGACCTGCCCGGGCGTGCCCGGGCTTGCCCGGGCGTGCCCGGGCGTGCCCGGGCTTGCCCGGGCTTGCCCGGGCACTAATTAGTCACACCGGTCATCAATATATAATATGGTCGGGTCTATGCGTCCGCCTGGGCTCTCCCGGGTTCTTTTAGTCAATATCGGCATTTAAATGGTTAATAAACCCGCCGGTGGACGACACAGCAAGTCAATTTTCCTAATATATGCTTATTCTGCATCCTACTACCATATGGCATCATATTAGATTGTCTGTGGGCCCATGAGACCACCAAGACCTGCCCGGGCGTGCCCGGACTTGCGCCATGTTCTTCTGGCGCATATCGTCATTTAAGGGGTTAATGAAGCCGGCCGCGAACGAGATAGCGAGTCAATACTTGCAATATATACCTTTAGTAAGTGCCTCGCTACCATTAGTCATCAATATATAATATGGTCGGGTCTATGCGTCCGCCTGGGCTCTCCCGGGTTCTTTTAGTCAATATCGGCATTTAAATGGTTAATAAACCCGCCGGTGGACGACACAGCAAGTCAATTTCCCTAATATATGCTTATTCTGTATCCTACTACCATATGGCATCATATTAGACTGTCTGCGGGCCCATGAGACCACCAAGACCTGCCCGGGCTTGCCCGGGCGTGCCCGGGCTTGCCCGGGCACTAATTAGTCACACCGGTTCCCCAGGTGCGTGTTTTATTTTGCGACGTTAAATTCTACGCATAATTAGGCTAACATCATGTGGACAGATGAAGCTGTATCGTGATTGTTGGAAGAGATGCAGATAAGAGAAAGTATATGGAATAAACAAAGTGACATAACACTTATAACTGATCGTAATGTTTGACCCACTTTTATATATGCTGAGAAATTACACCGGTGATTTGTTCTTAGTAAGAACAATCATGACTGTTGACAGAAACGAGGTATTTATTAAGTTATCAAGTGGACTTGTGTGTTAGCATTAAAATATAACATTGCGTTTTGAGTAAAGATCAACAGCGACAAGACATTCGGTAATTTCGGTTAGATAAATCATTGAGATGTCGATCTCGACGCTGATAGAGCTTGGAAGAGACTCATTGTGTGAATGTGCGGCGGGCGACATTACTCGCTATGGCACAGAAATATGACGACCAATTGTCACCAAAATTGCACCATAATTAATTGTCACACCTACTATGCCATCGCTACTGTGATACGTGTGTCCGCAGCCAATGTGTCTGACTATTGTATTGCCATGTATATATATATTTCTGTATTTCCTCCATTAATGAAGAGCTCACAGAGATATACATGTAACATATACACAGTTCAAAAGAAAAGACAAGAAAAGCACAAGTCATACAAGACGGAGCATAATAATACAGTTATATGAAATAGATACAAGTTTTCCAGAGTGCGACCGGCATCCATGTCACCGAAGACAGGTTTACCCCTGTAGTTTGTGGTGTTCCTAGCCCCTGGATCTCTATATCTACAACACATTGACTGCCTATAGCTCATTCTGTAGTTATAAAATTGAATGTTTCCTCTTTGCGACATGTTTCGTAATGCTGCACGTTTGATATAAAACTGCTGAACGGTACAACCGTATACGTGTAAGCGGGATGACCGCGTGCGAGTCAGGTGAATGTCGTGTGCAATGATCTCACACGTTATAAGTTATATGTGTGGCTGAACCTGGCTATTAAGATCAACAAACGACAAACGACATATTATTTTACCCAATGTTGGGCAATGTTTTAACTCAACACAGGGTAACAATTTACCCAATATTAATTTCCCTTCTGCGTTGGGCGTTTTTTTGTGTACCCGAGATGCTAGATGATTTATTACTCAAATAGCATAACAAACTTATAAAATTAGAGTGAGAGTGACCTCTTCAGCCCCATTGATGCAGTATGTAACTTTTATGACCTCGTTAATTGCTGTCAATATTTAGGTGTGAATAATGGCTGGGCCACTCATGGATAACATGCATAATATAACAGATAACATTGCTGAATTATGTCTCGGTTGGAATGTAGACTAAAGGTTGTATAGCGAAGTATCGGGGTGTATTTAATTTGATTTGTATATTTTTGTCCGCATTTAGAGGCCTTTCTGGTGTGGTGAATGAGAAATCTTCAGTGATAAGCCGTCATTGTTGTAATAATTTGAAGGATTATATAGAGAGTAATAAATTTGTTTCGAGAATTACGCTAAATAATTCTAGATAGGCGAGATATGTCGATAAGAAACGAGTGTACGTTAGTGAAATATAATATAATTCTCGGAACTAATTGATTACTCTATTTATTACACTTCTGCATCAATTTGCCAGGGCATCGGGACTTTAATGTATTAATTCTGGGTGTCTTATTAAAATGCATGAAAGTCCCGATGCGGAGAATGATCAATCATAGAAAATTCAGTCCAGATCAGTAAGCGACGTAACATCAATGACGGAACGAGAAATGACATAATTCACTAGTGACAGTACCATTTTTAATTAACGGCGTTTTGAATGGAAATCACGAATATGAGTGTAATAAAGTTGTTTTAATGGAATTATGAATCTTGAAGGAATTATGAATAACTGGTCTCCAATAATCGTAAGCCAAAGATTAGCGGGATCACTGGGTCGCTACTATATTGGATCCATCCACCCGCGCATTCAGTGCTACACGTCACAGTTCTGGAGTATAGCATTCCATATATGGAGCTTTTGAATATTCATAACTCCATATATGGAATGCTACTCCAGAACATTGACCTGTGCATGGCACTTAATCCGCGGAATGGGGGCTGGATGGATCCAATATGGTAGCGACAACGTGATCTCACTTATTCGCTCAACCACTTAGTACTTTTAATAATAGGTGGTGAATGAAACCTTGTCGGAAATTATTGATAACGGGTCTCGAGATTGTTTGTAAACCATTCATTTTTGAGCCGCCGTAGATTGGCTTCTGTCAGTAAATTGGTGTTTTGTGTAATACTATGTTCATCGGGAACAGTCATTTGTTTTGCGTACTTGAATGGACTAAATGTGATTAGAAACGTACTCTCTATGTGCGTACATGAACCATGCAACGGAAGATCGCGAATTTTGGCCTGACTACTATTCTTCATGCTATTACATGCACTATTGACTCTTCTATTTCAAGAGAAATTAGAATAAATAACAAAGAAAAGATACATGCCAGCCGAAAACAATTCAAATGTCGTATAAGAGAACCGAGAATTAAACAGTGTTGTATATTTGCCGCGAGCTGGCAGCGCGTCAACATTATAACGTATGAATGATTTTCAACCGAGAAACTAGCAGTGTTGTGTATTTGCCGCGAGCTGAAAGCGCGTCAACATAATAGCGTGTGAATGATTTTCGTCGCGTCAAACTGTTCTATCTCCATTTTGGCGGGAAAATTAGTTTTATTGGTATATTTCGATTCGGTGCGGGATTTCCTGTTAGAAAATCACCAGACATCGTGTCTAACGTGTACCATATTTGAATGAGAGGCTGTGTAAATATGTTCCATCTCAAAAACTCACTTTTTTGACAGTGCTATATTGTTCTCACTCCACTGATGACTAATTAATCTATGTATTTTGTACCACGTGATTAAATTAATTTCAGTGATAAAATTATGTATCTCTGACTTTAAATTGAAAGCAATGGAACCCGATCTTGGTAGAGTGCTAGCGAAGTGACTAGTTGGAAATAGTGCTTTCTCACTTCTAGGTGTGGACATCTTATTTCTCGAATAATTATTTGGTTAACCCTTTACCCAACAGAACGGCCCTGTGCCAATGCATTCTCTTATATATGCGAGTCGACCATAGGTCGCCTCGCATATATAAGAGAATGCATTGGCTTAACACATTAAAAATTATAAAATTGTTAAAGAATGTAAGAAAAAATTGTAAAAAGTGTTAAAAAAAGATTTTTTTTAGGCCAATGCATTCTCTTATATATGCGAGGCGACCTATGGTCGACTCGCATATATAAGAGAATGCATTGGCACAGGGTATAACTGTAACCATCACAATGTGGTCAAGGAGCCGGTTCCAATGATATCCATATTTGTATGGTTCTATTGAGACAGACCGAAGATATTTTAGGCTGTTGAAGCTTTATTTGGCCGGTTTTGGCCGGTTTGTTGGGTAAAGGGTTAAAGTAACTAAGGATATGGAGTGATTTGGGATTTGTGCTCGTTATATGATTTAAAAACACGAAAACCACTCTAGCACGGAATAAAAACAGAAAATTTTACACCTGTTTTTTTTTTTGTGACTACACCCAAGATATCATATGTTTTGTCTTGTAACTCGTCATATAATAGTATTTTTGCACCAGGTATCATACCCGCTGTGTACTATCTTCCAAAACATAATAAGAACATGTGAACTGGGGGGTTAAATCATTAAACTCGATTTCCCACAAAAATGAAAATATGGAGATATAACACTTTAGTTCTGACTCTCGTCAATGCGTTCGTCATTTTTTGCCAACGGTGTGTGGTTATTGGTGAATCAGTGCAATGGCCGTTGCATGTTTGGCGATGAACATTTCAACCAAATGGAACGTGTGCCCATTCATGTATGGTGTGTAAATATCTCATAATTATCATAACTTTAGTATGGTACGATTTAAAAAATGTTTTCACATGCTTTTTAACCAGTCGCACACTATACACACATATACAATAATTACATCATTATAATCAACTACATAGCCGTGACATATATACACATTTTTCACAATCACTACATTTTATAAAGCTCCAACATATTGCATATATGCCTAATAATATGATCTTGAGGGCCGTACCATTTCTGACTATGATTTTATTGTACGGTTTATGTTCGCTGTAAGACTGAACTGAATACGATTTTTTATCAATATGATAATGTACCATCCAATCTAGATTCCCAGACCATACAATATCATTGATACGTACTATCGGAAGTTACCACATTAGGCACTAAATGGCTTACATGCGGCCGATGATGCCTACATGAATAGCCCTATTTAAGAGATTCAAGAGTTAATCTAGAATATTAAGATTGAGTGAAATACACATGCTACCGGCATCTCGCTCCTGATGTTCTGTTTCTTTTCGTATTGCGAGAAACGGCACGCGTTGTGTTCTACGATAAGCACTATAAGATACCATTGGCAACATATTAAGCTCATATTATATATGGACATATATAACGGTATAAAATGAAAAGCTACACCACTTCAGTGAATAGATCCCACTGACAACAAATTGTTCCCTTTCTCCTCCCATGTACCGTTCTTATGTCAGGTCTATCCACCAGCGTGTGGAAGGATGTCGGCAGGATTGAAAGGTGCAATAAAGGTGGGACAATGTGAGAGAGTTAGACAACATTGAGAGGAGATAGGTTATGTTGGTGCGGAATAAACGGATTGTATACGTATGAATGGGGTTGTTGACAGACAGCATAAATAGCCATGCATGTACTACATGTATGTTCTTTACGCATAATTAAGTCACACAAATTATGAATCACTCACTTGGTGTTGTTGTTCCCGACATCCACACCTCATCCTGCCCTGTCGATGACCCACCGAGGGTACATATTCCAGTGGATTGATTGAAAATAAACGAAATATAGCCATTTGTTTTACTGTGTACCGCGCAATGAATCCTCGATGTCGCAGATAAATGAACAGGGTTTGTCGTTGGTTCCAATGTAGTTGATGATTTATGAAATTTCGTTTCCGAGACAAGTTTATCGTCCGCGAATACTGAGCTCAGTGACAGTAAAAACGCCGAAAATCGTATAAGCATAGGAAGTGACATTTAAATCAGTTCGAGCTTTTCTAAATTGTGCAGTTTATAATGGTAAGAGTATCCCGGGCGACAGAATAACACTAGTTTAGTCTCGCCTAGTTTGTACATTCAAATATATCAGACTGTTAATTATTCTACAAATACACTGGCCAATATTCAGAATACACTAGTAACACACATGCGGCGAATGAAAGTATAGTTCTTGCAGTGAAGAGGACCAATTTGTACCGACAGGAATATCAATATACCAATACCAGTCAGATGCCGCACTGACACCACTAATCGACCCCGGCATCTAGGTGCGCTATTCGAGGGTTCTACATTTAATTGAATGTGGACTTCATAAGATTTTCGGAGTAATATTTGATAATTTGGCGCTTGTTGTAAATTACAATGTTTGCTATACATTTTCAGCATGTTCTCGTGACGATGATCACGATATGGACGTATAATGTGATCTGTTTTAGGTTCATTCTTGGCTTAGAATCGCCTTAACGGTCTGAGAATAGTCATTTTATGAGTTCATTATGTTATTAAATTATTAATAAATTCAAATAAATCGCAAAAGTGGCTTTAAATTTCGAAAGCACTTTTTAAATTTAGATACAAAAGGGATATCATAGGATTGAACCATGTATTTTAGCAGCTTTGTTTGCACCAACACTCGATCAGTTCATTTGTGTATTAATCAGTAATTTCGTTATAAGATAAACGCTCCTTATTTGTATGATAAATTACCAATGGGAAGTTACACACTTTTTAAAAGCAAATTTGCTGACGGTCAACACAATCTGCTGATTTCTTCGATTTCTGATTGTGTAGGTAACCCATGGAGCATAGCCAACTTTTCGATTGATGATTCAATGTGTATCTCATGAATACATTCCACTAAGATTGTGCAGGAATTTGTACATCCATGTAGTTTTAAATGTACCCGTTGATCCACTGATATACTGACATATCCAATTAATTTACCGCACATTGTGACTGTTGACCCGAACGATAATTGGAGCCTCCACTATGTGAGACCAGTCGTTTGTCCACCTGGGGTGATCACAAATAATTGAACACAAACTAATTGCCGCTAAAATAACACTTACGCCCAATTTAACGATTGACCCTCAAATATAGTGTCCTAGTACGTGCCGCTCAAAAATACTTACGCCCAATTGTACGGTTGCGCACAAAGAGACCCTGTTTCTTCTCAAGGGACATTCATAGAGGGTCTACCGTACCTCGTACTTCTACTCGGAATATAGAAACAGCTTATTTAATGTAAATGTACGGTGTACAACTCTGATAAATCTTTTTTTTTTTTTTTTTTTTTTTTTTTAATTTTTTTTTTAATTTAGCAGAAAGAATGACAAAGGAAGAAAGACACAAATTCACAGACATTCATTCTCTCAATCCAAGGCTTGAAAGAGTGAGACTCTACCATGCCCTGGCCTACTTTCTTACATATAATTCTAAAATATTTAAAGGCACACAGTGTGTTTGGATAATTTTAACAAAGAGTGTTCAGGTTAAAAGTGAATTTTAGGCTACGCTGGTATAATTTATTTTTCTCCAGAAAATTGGCTCTATTTTGCTACAACCATGCTGATAACATAATTTTTTGTTTTTTGTTTTGTTTTGTTTTGTTTTTCTTCAAAATATTTGGTTACATGTAGTATTTAAAGTTTGTATAATCAAAGTTCCAAACACTATGTGCAGTTTTAAATATTTTTACATTCTGAATTTACCAAAAAAAACAATATAAATAGACAATCTAACATATTGCAACTGTATTGCAAATATTGTAGTTGTTGTAATTATTGGTTCGACAGCACTCGGGGAAAATACACAACGCTCTCTTGATGTTTCGGACTGTAGCTGAAAAAAAATTGTGGTATTGTTAAGCAAACCGGCATATCTATTGACGTTCTCGGGGAATATGATTGGAAAGTAAAAATGATCGGTGTACTGAAATTGTACAGATATTGTATAAGTGTCTTCCGCTCGGGTACCAGGTAATTGATTTCTTTTGTGTGTTGTCCAGTCATTGCTAAGCTCGGGGTGTACTTTGTGCCTGAAAAATCTTGTTTTCAATTACACTATTATTTAATTTTTAAGGCATTTCGAAGTGTCAGCCATTGGTTATCGAATTCATAGTTCATGTTACATTTTGCGTTGTATCTCTCGCATTCATACCTAAATTGAAGATCACAAAGGAACGGTCGAAGTGATAGTTGTGTGGGCGTGAATTTTGTTCTATATATATATTGTTTCAGCACTAGTAGGAACAGATTACTTTTTGAATTTTTGTATTCATGATCTATGCCAATAATTATATTCTTTTTTGTTAGATCAATGGGAAATTGGTTGTTTCTTGCCCATGTTTCAATTTCTATCATATAGGTTTTGACGTGGGGACAGTCCCAGAAAATGTGAGAAATGGTTTCCTGTACGCTATGACAACGATTGCAAAAATCGTCGACTCGAAGGTTAGCCACCTTCAGAAATGTATTGGTACTAATAATTCGTGTGTTTATTCTGAATTGGAGCCACTGTAATTTCGTATCCGTTGTCGTTTTAAAGGGCATGCTCAAATATTCTTCCCAATTTTCTATTTTCTCGCCAAATTTGGATTCCCATTTTTGACATGCATTCGGCATGGTTTTCTCATTTGATAGAATTTTATAAAATAATTGACAGCCTTTTACACAACGGAGTATCGGAATGAGATTGTTTGGTATACATGGGTAGGGTATACGGATTAAGGGTTGGTTAAGAGAACTTGCCAATGACATAATCTGACGCTTCATGCTGTTGATTGTTATGAAATCAACGCGGATGTTGAAAGTTGCATAAAGTGTGCGTGGGGTATGGAATGTATTATCTGATTGGAATAGATCATTTATAAAATATATTCCGGCATCTCTCCACGATTTAAAGTTGATCGACGAACCTCCGATTTTTATTTTCGGATTATTCCATACAGTTGAGGCCATAATACTATTATTTGAATTATTTAATCGCATAAATTTACACCATGCTGAGAAAACATCTCTCCAGAATGGATTTTCGAACTTGTCTGTTTGCTTTACAATATAATTTGGGTGATAAGTGAGAAAGAGTGGGTCTTTTAAAAAAGAATTGCCATTGCATAGTGAGGCCCATTTCGATTGTTTGCAAACCAAGCGTCTAATCCAGCTAATTTTCATGGCGCTATCAAAGTTTTCAACATTAATCATCTTCAAACCTCCGTACATATATTCGGTACATAATTGTTTTCTTTTTATTCTATCGCGTTTGGAATTCCAGATGAAATTATATAGAATGGTATTTATGGTCTTCAAAAATGCTTTATCTGGACTTGGGAGGGTTATAAATAGGTGTGTCAATTTTGGTAAGATAAGGGATTTGACAACTGTTATTCTACCTAACGGGGTCAGGAGTCTGTGTTTCCAAATTTTTGTGATCTTTTCTATATCTTCGAGTTTATAATTGTAGTTTATATTCATGTTTGTTAAATTAGTGTCGAAATGTATCCCTAGAAAATTAAAAGTGTTTACAGTAGACAGGTTTAATTCCTTAAGAACTTGTCTTATTTTAGTATGTGACCCTATCCCTATCCATGATGCTTGACACTTTTCAGGATTTATGCGCAGACCCGATACCCGAGCAAATTCGTCCAGTGTTAAGTACGATTCGCGTTGACTATTTTCAGAACCATCAAGAATGAGCGTCGTGTCGTCCGCATATTGTGTTATTTTGTACTCTGAACCACCGAGTAATATCCCTTTAATTGTATTGTTTTGGCGTATCATCAGCGCCAAAACTTCAGCACAGAGGAGAAAGATATACGGTGATATTGGGTCACCCTGGCGGCAGCCTCTACCTAGCATGAAGCTCTGAGAAATATGACCATTAATCAGAATAGATGAGCTGGCATTCTCATACAAAATTGATAGCCATTTCTTTACAGAATCTCCGAAATTAAAAAGGTCAAGACATTTTCTTATAAATGACCATGAAACAGTGTCAAATGCTTTTTCAAAATCGATAAGAAGTAGTAGGCCAGATTTATTTTCTTGTTTTGTCCTGTGAATTATGTCGTATATTAGTCGGGTGTTGTCACCTATATATCTACCAGATAAAAACCCGGTTTGATCAGGGTTGATTATCGATGGGAGTACACGTTTTAGTCTGTCCGCTATACATGACGAGGCTAGTTTGTAAGATGTATTCAAAAGGGTAATCGGACGCCAGTTTTTTAACATCTGCCTATTTCTGTCCTTTTTAGGGATCATTATTATAATTCCTTGCTTTTGTGTGATTGACAGTTCCCCCGTTGAAAATGATTCATTTAGCGACTGTGTTAAAAGGGGGCCAAAGTCAGACCAAAAGAATTTATAAAATTCACATGTGTATCCTGAAGGCCCTGGGCTTTTATTATTTTTGGTTTTCCTCTGCGCGTCTGTTAATTCTTGTAGGGTTAATGGCCCTTCAATACTTGTTGCTTGCATAGTGCTTAGTTTGGGAAATGACCCATCGTTAAGGACAGAATGTATGTCACGATCATCCATAGACCTACTAGAGTATAAATTCAGGTAAAAGTTTCTTGCTTCTTTCATGATATCGGCTTGTTTTGTGATAGCACTACCATTTGCGGTGGTCAAACAAGTAATAGTTTTTGAAATATAGTTACGTTTTTCTAGATTAAGAAAGTATTTTGTTGGTTTTTCACCATCCTCTATCCATTTTGCGCGAGATCTAACCATGGATCCGCGGATTATTTCTTTTCGCATTTTTTCGATTTCAACTTCTACTTTTTCTAAGTCATTCATTTTTTGTTGTTTTTCTTCGGATGTATGCGATGGTTTCTCTAGGTCTGAAATAATGTTCGCTTTTTTGGATGTTAGATTTTTCTCAATTTTCGTTCGTTCTCGTTTGCGGTTTGCTGAAAAGCGTATAGTGGCGCCTCTTATATCAAGCAGCACTGCGTCGAGGAATAGTCGTTTGCTAATGGAGCATTTTGTTTTACTTTCTTTAACAGTCTCATAAGAGGAGTGTGAGTATCTCATTTTATTTTCATTTATAATTCCTTTTACTAAATCAACATATTCTCTACAGTACAGAAGAGAATTATTAAATTTCCAGAAACCCGGACCAGACTTGATATTACTGAGTTTTAATTGGAGTGAAATAATAGAATGGTCTGATTTGTACCCAGGTAAAATTGCCATTCCTTCTTCCATTAGGTTAAGGAGGTCCTCAGAAATTAAAAAGTAATCTAGCCTCGCCATTTTAATAGGGGATTTCCTTCTCCATGTGTAACGTCTTTCCTGTTTGTTAAATAGTCTCCATGCGTCAACTAGCTCAAGGCTGCCTGCAAGGTCACCAACTGCATTTTTGGCATTGGGATTATTTGTATGCTTGTAGTTATAAGTATCTAGGTCTTGATTCTGAACAAGGTTCCAGTCTCCGCACATGATTATTTGCGTGTTCCCAATCTGGGTAATTAATTTTTTCAAGTTTGCGTAAAAGGCTGGATTATCTTCATTTGGTCCATACAAGTTCACCAAACTTAAACGAATATTTTCTATAGTTATGTCTAGTATAATAAAATTCCCATTAGTATCTCTATGTGTTTCGTGAATAATATATTCGAAGTTGTTTCTAAATAAAATAGCTACACCCCTAGCCTGGGAAGTGTATGATGCCATTATCGCTTTAAATCCCCATTCTGCTTCAATGCATCTTTCCATGTGTTTTGTGAAGTGTGTGTCTTGCAAACAATATATCGATCCACCAAGGTTACGAATGTGATTAAATACGTCGCGGCGTTTCTCGGTTTGGTTAAGTCCACGGCAGTTCAGAGACAACACTTTAATATTACTCATCGATAAGATATGCGGACGCCCTAGCTGCCGAACAAGAAGAATATACTGATACAATACTCATTATATGATGAATAAATATAGGAAATTTGGTTTCAAAGCAAGTGGTATACATACTGCATTCGTCAACATTCACACCAGAGAAGACAGGAACAGAAAATACAGTGAAAGAAAAGATGAACAAAAAGTACAACAAAGATACATGCATTCCGGCTGACGGTTGCCTCGCATGGCAGCACCAACCACCCAACTAAGTCTTATCAGAGAATATAAAGTATACACGTGGTATTTCCTACATACATTGACCTATTTTAGTCATCAGAACTTGACAAAAGTGCGCAATTACTGGTTAGTTTGAGGATCCAAGTGTATGAGTCGCTTCAATGAGATTATGTATCACACGAAATCCCTATTATATCTTTAAAGGCATATTAAGTACTTGTTCAGGTCACTCAGACCTGTTATTAACCTGTTGTTTCATTAATGAGGTGAACATCGTTAGATATTTAAAAAAAATTCTTTACGTTTTAACATAGGAATTGGGGAAAGAAACTTATGATCATATAATAAATAAGAATGACGGTGTGTGTTGTCAATATGGATATAATATTTGTAAAAATTACTACTTTGAACATGATTATTCTCCATTTATATCTGATCACCGTACCGGAGTGTTTCACATCACTTTAAAAAAGTCATTACATATTCCTTATATCCTACTAGTGACGAATAGACGCGTGCTTCCCGCCAACTTGGCATCGCGGCAACAAAATAACTTTGTATTGAATCGGGCGAATATTAATACTATTTCGTAAAGCCCCACATGACAACAACACCAGACAGCGCACAATGATTGCTTTGTTTATTAAAGTTAAAAAAAATTCAACTTCGTTGTAATAACGAAAATAGACACAAAGGCAATAATGCAACTTGGGGGACTCTATTTTCCGTCGGCAGCTCGATCGCGCGATACTGTCGTAGACGGCTGTGAAGCGTCTCAGCCAACAATGTAAATGTGTGCATTTTAAAGCTTCTGTTGAGTATTTTGATTTATTATAAAGGCATAAAGATCTAGTTTTTTCATGTGATATTCAAGATATGTTGGGACATAAGATTTTATGAAATGAGTTTGATAAATTTGATTCACGAGTTGTAGACGAGTTTATCAAACGAATTTTATCAAATCCCAACTTAACTAGTTGGAGATCCTGCGTTGAGTAAAACATTGGGTAAAATTTATCCAACTTTCGCGTGGTGCTCTATGCACCATTTTGATGGGTAAAATTTTACCCAACGCGTTTTAGAGAGTATTACAGTACACGTTATGTTTTGAGGACTACCGACTAATAGACCGTTTAATGACTGTGGGATTATCGAACTTTTAGACTATTGGACCATCGGACTATGGAACAATCTTTGCTAAGTTCTTTGGTTAATAACTGATTAATTACATTTCATTGTCAACACAATTGATATTTTCAAACCCTGGTACCATCGATTCGTTGGACAATTGAAAGACCGGACTGTCCAACTATTGAACCATCCAACTAATCCTTGATATTATCGATGCATCTGGCTAAGATAATGGTTCTATGGCCCGATGGATTGGTCCAAACTATTGATATGTGCTTCAAATGTCAGTACAGTTGTCTCCATTATGTGTTTATTGATGTTCATTTTATCGGAAAAGCACTTACAGACTTTTGTAGAACACCAAGAGGTACAATATGAGGATGCGAATTTGCTAGGAAGTGTCTAGATCATGCAATGAATCTCTACTCTGGCTAATGCCCGCAGAGATCATATTCCATCAGTACAAAACCTTGGAACGTTTTGAAGTTTTGTCAGGGAACCTTATAAAGTCGAAACCATAGCGCGGGGAATATATGTATTATTTATTATATGTTCCTGTATAATGTACTTCACTGTAGGTGTAGTTATTATATGTTCCTGTATAATGTACTTCACTGTAGGTGAAAGTCCCAACTAAAAAATTCACGATTTAACTGAATTTGTGAGCGATTTTGCGTTTAGTCGCTTACAATTATGGCATTTCTCCTGGGTAATTAATTCGATGTTTATTGCGATATCGGCTCACAAAAGTAAAACAAATCATGCAACATAGAGTTGGGATATTCACCTACAGTGAAGTACATTATTAAGGAACAATTAACAACAAAGAAATATATTCCCCAAGTTATTTTTTTCGAATTTATAAGGTTCCCTGTCAAAACTTCAAAAAGTTCCAAGGTTTTGTACTTTCTGAATTTTTTACAGGGAACCTTATAATGTCGAAACAATTACGTGGAGAATATATTTCTGAGTTGTTAATTGCCTTAATAATATACTTCACTGTACGCGAATATCCCAACTCTAAATTGCATGATTTTCTCTTACTGGCGTCAGCCAGAGTAGAGATTCATGGCATGATATAGGAAGTGTCGTGAGATGTAAGAGCACCAATTATATAAACTAAACCCACACACAGAGACGTGGCGACAGGGGGGTTTGGTGTCTCACCCCCCCCCCCCCCCCAAAGTTTGGTCAAAATTGTCAACAGTTGGAAATTTCATACCAACCACAACATCAGTTGGAAATTTCACACCAACAATAGGTTTAAAATGTTCTTGTAGTTTGATTTTCAAACAATTTATTGGGGGAATTTATTGTTTCTGGAGCAATATTTGCATATTTTCCTACTTTTGGTTAAAATTTTGGACTGAAGTGGCCATCAGTTGGAAACTGTCCAACCTTAGGGGGGTGTCAGGTTGGAAATTTCCAACACTTGGATACCTTGTGTCCAGGTCCCTCCCCGATGACCAGTCAAAACTGCTAGTTAATTTAAGAAAACAATATTGTCCTACATTTGGTCAACATGGTCATTGGAATTGTCATCAGTTGGAAAATTTCCAACCTCAGTGGTGAAATTTGAAATTTCCAAATCTAAGGAGGCTTGAGGCTAGCAGCTAGCTAGTCTAGATGATAGGATTTTGCTATTTTCTTGTTCAGATTTCAAATGTTTCGCTCACCGGGCCGAACCATGGTCGGCCCGGTGTGTCATGGTACCTCCCCTGGCCAATAAAAAAACTGCAAATTAGTTTAAGAAAACAATATTTCACTACATTTGGTCAAAATTGCGGACTGAAATGGTCATCAGTTGGAGATTTATTTCAACATAAGGATATGAGGTTGGAAATTTCCAACACTAGGAAAGCTTGAGGACAGTCTAGATGCTAGGATTTGGCGATTTTCTTGTTTAGTTTTCAAAATTTTCTCACATCGGGCCGAACAACCATGGTCATGCAAACATGCGCATGCGTCGTCTACGAAAGTCACGGGTGATTACGAGGAAGAAACTTTCATAAAAATATCAAATTCGAAGTGTCTATTCGCAATTAGAAATGGATAATATTATTCTATAACTATCAAGGAATATATCGTGATGGACATTCTATAAAATATAAGGCATGATGTTCGAGAATCAGTGATCAGAAAAGAGTGACAGCGTTGATTAACTGAATTTTGAATTGAAGCCCCGCCTACATGTCAGAGTCAATGTAAACAAACATGGCCGCCTCCATGGAAGCCCAAAACAACACAGACATCACAACTGATTTAGCATCTGCGATCGCAAGCGGTCTCGCTACTGTTAATAATGACTATATACCCAGCCAAGACACAGTTCCACAAACACTCGGGCCTGAGTTTGAAAGTTTTAAAAACTCATTCGACTCCTCAGCTTTCAACTTCACGCAGTCCGGCCCGTCAACAAATTCGGAACGCCACGAACTGATTGTCTTTGACAACATGGACAAGACGAGTGCTCACAACGCACCACATACGACCACGAGCGACAACCCACCGTTTAACCCAGTAAACTCAGCTGACTTAGCGGCTCTGAACAATGTTGGCAACACAGAAACAACATTGGACATGATTATCTAATTATTGACTGCAATGACCACCGAAATAAAGGCTATCAGCGATGTTGACATTAAATTGACCGCTATAAATTCAAAACTGTGTGGTATTGAGAATTCGGTACACTCTTTAACTGGCCGTGTGACAGACATTGAAAGTAAACAATCGGACATGGAGGGTGCGATTCAAAACTCAAATGCAGCCCAAATGATCTTAAAGGGACAGCTGATAGAGTCCGCTAAACGGAACGCAAAAGTGGACCTCCTGGAGAGACGGACCATGTATGTCATGGAACAAATGACCAATATGCAGATTGAACAGATGCAGAATGAACTAATATTCGTGGGCATAGATGAGTTTGAATACGAGACTCTGTCAGATGATGGCGGACAAATAACAACAGAAATGGTATTAACTGATTTCATCAAGCAAAAAATGCACATAAAGGATAGTATCGAGTTTGAACTAGTGAAGCGCCTTGGAAAATACGAGAGTGGCAAGAGAAGACCAATTCTGGCAACATTTCTGCGAATAAAGGACAGAGAGTCCGTCCGGAAGTCGAGTGGTACATTAAAGGATTCCACATTTTATATGAATGAGAACTATCCCAAAGTTGTGAACACTTACAGGAAAAATATCCTACAACCAATGGCAAAAGAAGCACGCAAAGACGGTCACATGGCACGGGTAGTCTCTGATCGTATTTATGTAGACAATAATCTTGTAGAACCCAACACCAAGCCAGCATATAGGATGGATAAGCTGCCTATTAACATCGAGGATATGTTCGCGCCGCAACATGTTGAAGCTGCGGGTGGAGCAAAATCTAAACGGCAGCCTGCAACTGCAGGAGCACAGCAACAAAGCAAACCGCCCGTTAAAACACGCCAACAAAGTAAACAACCACCAAGAAATGGTCAACAAGGAAACGGTAAAGCTGCAAAAATGAACTTTACATCGAAAAGTACGCCCAAACCAAAACCGAATCCACAACGCAGTGTTGTCAACAAACAAAGGACTGCTCAACAGGCTAGTGGTGCGAACAAAAAAGCTCGCCCCAGTGTGCAGGCTGGAACAGTGAACCCACAAACTGACACTTCTAATACTCACAACCAAACTAACCAGTCTTTTCAATTTTCAGAAAATCCCGGTACTTAGGACAGCCCGAGAGCGACTGAAATCAAATGCCTATCCTTAAATGTGTGTGGCCTCACCTCAAAATTACATGACCATGAATTTACTGACTACATAAATAATTTTGATCTTCTTTTTTTCCAAGAATGTAAAACAGATGACATAGACCAACTCAATATAGAAAATTTCCACATCCTTGGTGTAAAGAATAGGAAAACTGTTTCCCGACGGAAATCAGGCGGATTATGTTTTGCCATTCGAGCACAATTAAACATAATTTCTCGCTAATAAACGATGATTGTAAAGTCGTGATATGGTGCCGGTATACCGACGAGAGCGGCGCTTCTGTAGCTTTTGGGAACATATACATCCCACCTGAAAATTCTAACTATTTTAAGGGTTACGAATTCGATAACCTACATGTCTCTATTTTAGACAAGCAAATCAACTATGACCATGTCATGGTTATAGGTGATTTCAATGCTAGAACTGGCGCGGTTTCCGATGATATGAAAATCACGGAATTAATTAAAAAATACAGCATCACAAACATTTCAGAAAAAAGGGTAAATCCCGATACTTCAACAAATAATCATGGTGGAAAATTGATATATTTGGAAAACGAAATGGAACTAATTATCTTGAATGGACGCATTGGTGAGCGTTCGTCGTTGCATACATGTAAAGGGGTCAGTGTAATTATTTAATTGTCTCACCTATGTTCACACGCAACGTGATAAGCCTCTGTATTGACGAACATAATTGTTTGTTTACCGACGCGCACACTGGATTGGTTGTTACACCTGACCTACAAATCGACCACCACAGACGTCTGTCTGACCGGTCGAGTAACCACCCACCCAAACAACACAGAAAGCCGTCTACTAAGAAACGAGCCGCTGGGAACTGGGACAGTCACCGCATTAATACACTGAGTTCTGAATTAGATCAAATGTTTTTTCGCTCACGTGCAGCAAGGTGATATGAACTATGTTTCGGACTCAATCGGTGATCTTCTTTTGCGCGCGGCGAATACCACCACTCACGAACATAACAGAAGGAGCATTCCGACCACCGCCGGTACACTGTAAAAAGGACTGTGTGGCAGTTTCCACACAATGACTGTGTGGAGGCATTATCTGAACATAAATGTGTACATAATACACACATATGTGTGTATCACCCAATATCCACACATATATGTGTACATCACCACACATATTTGTGTGTGACGTCGGTTTTTTAAATTTCACGTGGTGGTCACGCGCGCGTCGTTGTTTCGTACAGGCTCACAGGCTGCCGTAAAGTGTACACATGGAGTCTTGTTGATGGTGGTGGATCTCGAAATTCGTTATATTGGGCGGTCTCTTCGATTATTTCTATAGTTAAGGTAAGATTATATTTAAATTGGCAAGATATTCACCTTTGTGAGAATGTCCGTATCTATATGAGGCCCCCACCCCCACCCCCCTGGAATATGGAATACCACTTAACACAGAGGGTGGAATACGGAATACCAGTTAACAGCCATATGGAATTTTCCGGATAAATGTTCTATTGCCGTACGAACGCCGGTCATCCCGCAGTGTCCACATCTAAAATGATCTAAAATGAAGATGATCGACGATCTGTATAAATGTCAAACTGTTAATTTATTGTGACAAAAATCGCATTTAAATTATTATTATGATCATTTTTTGGAAGGTGTCGAAGGTCGGCGTACGAATACCGGTATTTTTGGAATACCGAATCCTAACAGAGGGGCCGGAATACGGCGTACCTCATAACAGGGCATGGAATACGGCGTACGAAAAGGGGGGTGGGGGCCCCATGAACATCACCAACTTCAACTGGGGAACTTCAATATTATCCTAAGTCTCAACAGAATGATGTCCCCGGAGGGTGAATTTGATGAGGCTAGCCCGATGTACATTCATCACCTGGGGATCTCATTCTGCAAATGACAGACACCATTGGCTTGCACTGCGTTCATGTGTAATACATCCCTATATATATATTCTCCCCCGTCATTCCATCGGAGGACTATATAGTCATGACCACCGTCCGTCTATGTGTACGTCGGTGTGTGCGTCCGTCCGGAACTTTGTCCAAGCATGTATTCTGTCATTTTCTGGTAAATTTGTTTTTAACTTGGCACAAATATCAATCAGTATGTGAACCTGCGCATCTGAGATTTTGAGTTCGGTCGGACTTATTTTGGCGGAGTTATTGCCTTTTTTTTCGACATAGAATCTTACGTCCTGGGACGCATCTTTTGTCCGAGGTAGTATTCCGTCATTTTCCAGTAAATTAAAAAAAAAATTCGCACAGATGTCAACCAGCATGGAAACTTGCGACCCTTTGAGTTCAGTCGGAGTCATTCTGGTGGATTTATTGCCATTTTACGACATAAAATATTCAATGTTTTTTATTTTAGTGATGTTGGCCCTTTCTCGACACATTATAGATCATGTCATGGATCTTTACTATTAGCTATACGCGCGTAGAGATCATATTCCACCAGTACAAAACCTTGGAACTTTTTGAAGTTTTGACAGGGAACCTTATAAAGTCGAAAAGATAACGCGGGGAATATATTTCTTAGTTATTACCTGTTCCTTCATAATGTACTTCACTGTATAGGTGAAGGTCCAAACTCGAAATTTCACGATTTAAGTGAATTTGTGAGCGATTTTGCTTTGCGTCGTGTACAATTATTGAATTTCTCCTCGGTAATTAATTCAATGTTTATTGCGATATCAGCTCACAAAAGTCACATAAAAACATTTAATTTCTAGTTGGGATTTTCACATGCAGTGAAGTATATTATTAAGGAACAGATAATAACTAAGAAATATATTCCCCTGAGTTATTTGTTCGACTTTATGTCAAAACGTCAAAAAGTTCCCAGGTTTTCAGCGACTTTTTATTTATTTTGTTTCATCAGATGGTGAAATCGCTCCCGGCTTGATGCGCATATATTTTTTTCGAACTATGTTCTAGGTTTAACGATATATTGACCATGCACATTAGAACAATGCAACACACAACTTACATTAATTATACTGGAAGCAGTTTAATTAAACCCCCGAGTGCGTCGCGGCTAAAGGAACAATACGAGAAACTCTGAGGATACCAATCTTATTTTTACCATCGATTTACATATAAATAAATAATTCGGAGTTTCTCTGCATGATAATTTTCCACCTTTGCTTGTTTTCAGGAAATTTGGATCAATTTGATGAAGTTTTTATCAATGTAGAACAAACCATTGCACCAGTGCGTCGGCCCGGTGTTAGACTGTCCGATCAATATCAGTCGAGGAGAATGTTTGTTGCGGCTTTAACGGTCAGCTTTTACTCAGTAATTTTAATATTTTGTTAAATGAGATGAAATTCTGCGAACCTGTGAGTTTGGTCTGATCCAAGGGTGGGGTGGAGTGTAGTAAATACATGAGACACTGCAATACGGACTTTATATGCTACCAGAAAGATTCATTAAAGTCATAGAATCTGTATTTTCTTCAACTCAATGTTGTGGCGACAGGGGAGGGGAGTCGAGTGGTGGTCTCAAACCCTCTCCCCAACTTGGCCAAAATATTCAACATTTGGAAATTTCATGTCTGACACAACATTTTTTTCAGACCAAAAGCTGGTTGTAGTTTGTACTATATATATCATAGATTTGTTATTCCAACCGTATTTAGTGTGAAATTTGTTGTTTTCAGAGACAAATATTGTCCTGGGGGCGAGTAAAATATTGTCCTGGGGTGTGTCAAAATGTTTCTTCAAGGGGAGGTTGGTAGATCATGACATGAATCTCTACTCTAGCTACGCACCTAGATCATATTCCACCACTACAAAATATGGGTGGGAACTTTTTGATGTTTTGTTTAGTTATATATAGTTACTAGAAGGTGACCCGACTTCGTCCGGGCTTTGACCTTGAATTGTCTATTTTGAAGGCCAAGGTCAAGTGGGGTCACGATTTGACCCGTCCAAAACACAGTGCCCGAACAAAAGTACCCGACAAAAGTACCCGTCGAAATCCATCCGGTTTTACCCGATTTGACCTTGAATTGACCATTTTGAAGGTCAAGGTCAGGTGGGGTCAAACACCAACGCCCCAAAAATGGTGGAAATCGGCCCAGCGGATACCGGGAAATCGGCCCAGTGGATACCGAGATACCCTATGCATCAAATTTCGTTCGTAAAAATCCGCCAGTTTAACCCGATTTGATTTCCACTGAAGTATATAAACGCGCCTCAAGTTTCAACGTAAAGATAAATTACCATCGGTGCCCGAGATATCGCCAAGACGTCTGAAACAGTCAAATGCATCGGCCGGAGAAGAGTTAACGTGATCTAACTTTATGACCTCTAACGACGTCATAGAAGTTACGCATTGTTTTTACCCTGATAGAAGATCGTACCACTTCTTCTTAATAATTGAGGCAGATAACTAAAACGGATACATACATGTTATATATCGTTGGAAAGAGGAAACACGAAAGATTCTCATAGTGTCATTATTATGACTGGCATGTTATTATTCGCGCTGTTTCGAATCGATTTGTAAGCACCGAACTGAAATATATTAGCGCAAAACGGCGTAAAAACAGATTTGACCTCGGCACGTGAAAAGTTGACCTCGCACGGACAAATTAATAGGCCTATGTTGGTCCTGACCCGAAAATACCCCCACATACCAAGTTTCATCGAAATCGGCTGGGCCATTTTCGAGTCCATCGATTACACACAAACAAACACACAAACAAACAAACAAACAAACAGATCTTCCAAAATATATAATAGACTAGCCGATGAGCCCGACGTTGTCCGGGCTATTCAAAAACCAAATTTCAAGTCGATAGCTCTACCCGTTTCCGAGATCTGGTCTGCGCATGCGCGAAGCTGGCGTCGCATGGGCTCGGCGACCCGATAAAATTCGTATCCGGGGCAAGATACATTCACATACCAAATTTCAAGTCGATAGCTCCACCCGTTTCCGAGATCTCGTCTGCGCATGCGCGAAGCTGGCGTCGCACGGGCTCGGCGACCCGATAAAATTCGTATCCGGGGCAAGATACATTCACATACCAAATTTCAAGTCGATAGCTCCACCCGTTTCCGAGATCTCGTCTGCGCATGCGCGAAGCGGGCGCCGCACGGGCTCGCCAATACGACAACGTTCACCGCCTGGTAAAACTACTCACACGTACCAAGTTTCGTCCCGATCGGTCGAGAATCGTAGATTTGTATAAATGACAGACAGACAGACAAACAAACAAACAAACAGAGGTCTTCAAAATATATATGAGATATACCCTACCGGTACATATTGTCCATGCTATTAAATTACTTCTAGATCATTTTGAGGTTTAACCCTTTCAGTGCCAAGTCCAATTTTTGCTTGATCATTTGAATTTATTGATTATAATAATGTGATACATTGATGGAAAGAGCTCTAAAAATGATCAAGGAAATATGGTTTGATACAAAAATCGGAATTGGCATTGAAAGGGTTAAATGGGCCAAGTTAAAATTGGTAAGCTCGGAAATCAAAACACATGCATGATCTGAAATTGCTCTGCCACCTCTCTGCACCAAGCCTGAGATTTGTGTGCCTGTCATTTGCAGAATGAAGTCCCCGGAGGGTGAATTTAGTGATGCTATCACGCATAGCGCGCTAGCATCACTAAATTCACCTTCTTGGCACCTCATTCTGCTTAGGCCTCATCTTCTCTGGAAAGTTTCTTTATTATAACTTCTTCACATAGATGAGGCCCCCACCTCCCACACCCCCTGGAATACGGAATACCACTTTACACAGAGGGTGGAATACGGAATACCAGTTAACAGCCGTATGGAATACATAAAAATATATTAAAACTTCATTTTTTGGAAGGTCGGCGTACGAATACCGGTATTTTTGGAATACCGAATACCTCCTAATAGAGGGGCCAGAATACGGCGTACCTCATAACAGGGCATGGAATACGGCGTACGAAAAGGGGGTGGGGGCCTCCTATTTTGTATAACATGATTGAACGAAATAATAAACTTGATTTGGATTTTCTGATTCAACAATTCCCTATCGCATAGTCATATATTTACATTTTAGAGTTGTGCGTTTATCTGGGTTTATCTATTGTTTCTGTAGTCTATATGATACGCATCTTTCCGAAGCATAAAACCTATTTCTGCTCGAAAATTGTCTTTATGTAAATTGACAAATTCAACTGTGTGGTGAAGACATTTACTGAACAAATGTGTGTTCATCACATACACACTATATATTATACAGCGTGCTTTAAACCAGAACCACAATTTTATTATTTTGCACGGTAAGGTTCTCATGTTGATAAATTAACGACGTTTTTTGTGTTTATATGGATTGCAGATGAGAGGAAATATCTACTGAGACCAGTGACGTGGCGACAGGGCGGATATTGGGAAGGGTGTGTCTATATCCCTATCCCAAACTTCGGTAAAATTTACTAAAAATTCCAACAGTTGGAAATTTCATGCCTGACGCAAAGTTGCAAGATTTACACCACATGCATTATAATAGGTTGAAATTGTTCTCTTTGTTTGATTTTTCAACCAGTAATTAGTGGGAATTTTTTTTATTTTTTTTAGACAAACAGTAACATATTTTTCTACTTTTGGTAAAACAAAAATGGCCTCAAATGGCCATCGGGTGGAAGACTTCCATTTGGTTGGAAATTCTAATAGTTGGAAAGCTTGAGGTACCAAATGGAAAATTCAGAACGAGAGGGGGTGTGTAAATATAATTCTACAAATATGGTTCAAGGGGAGGGTGGGGTGCACTTCGACATTTGAAGGTGGACACCCCTCGCCAAACGGCGACCATCGAGCCGCGTCCCTGAATGCGACTTGTGGATGCCACTGGAATGCCCTAGTCGTATACTACGAAGTTCTATATGTGGCATCCGGAATCACACAAAATGTGTGAAATTGGTGTTTCAAATTAATTTCATTTGAATATGATGATCATGAGCATCACTGTTGCAATAAACCTTGAAATACCACAATGGACGATCAATGTACCAAGTGAAACAAATTGTTGGGTAGGTGGGGTATTTATTTGTCCATTATATTGGTGGTTTACCGAGACGATGTGAAAAATTAACATGCATATTTTGGCTCCTCTGCTGTGTATAACTTGCGTAAATTCGGTTACCGAGGGAGGGGCCGGGGGTGGGGTGATGTCGTATATCTAATACATATGTAGCCACCGTTTGTGTCCAAAACTTTAAATTGTGAAGAATATTATGTGATTCAATAAATGTCATAATAGCAAATAATGAACTTATAAATAATCTAAAATTATAAATACTGCAGAATAGTGAGATGTGTCATTAAAGTATTATTAGCATTTGGATTAAGTGACGTACATGGTGAAGAGTTATCGTTTATACTATAAAAAGGGGGGTGCTTATTTTCAAACTCGCCATGTTTCTCATATTATAATCCTTATATATGAATGTATTGTGTTATATAGCTAAAATTCCGCATGTAAAATTGCAAATTTGCCGTGTCAAGATTGTGCTTAATGGGGCATCGATCTGGCCATATAGATAAAGTAAAATATATTTATAAAATGTCCGAACATTCGTTATGTGAAGCTATAATGAGTAGTACTCGTATGTATATATTTAGCATGTTTCAAAAACTATATTCCTTTCTGAAAATGCGCTCTTTAATGTATGAATTATAATACTGTTATAGATGTACATACACTGTAAATAATATTCCCACAATGGCATGTTATAAACAAAATAACTTCTCTGCTTACAGGTTCAATGGTGAAATCATGGCGGTCACGCGGTGCGACGTCGATGTAAATAACAAGACATGGACATGACTGCCTTGGCAACGACGCAGATAAACTCTAGTCAACCAACCAAGAACCACGGTGGAATGTATGAGTTAGACACAAATTCCACAATCAATGATTATGGTATACATATGACGATGTCATGTGCTGTAATTTGGTTTCTGTGCAAGAGGCGATGACTTCTATTCTTCGTCAACTCGAAATTTCTCCCCAGAAATTGCACCGATATATATACATTCAAAAAGACTATCCTCTTTGGAGCCCTTAATTTTCTTGTATAGTTCAAGGGATCTCAGAAAGCTTCAGTTAGTTTTAGAGCTTGTTCTTCTACACACGTGAGGGTGAGTCTGATGTAAGACAGCCAACCAGTATAGCAATATACATATATATGTATATATAGCAGAGACTGAATTTGAATTGTTCCAATACATTCAAGTTGGAGGAAAATTCTAGTTATTGATGTGAAACCCATTGATGGAACTGAAACATGCACGCTTATAGTTTAAAATTTCTTTGAAATCTCGTCGGATGACCAAAATATTATGTGAATGTGTTAAACGGCTGTTTTGTTTTGTGTCGTTGTATTATTGAAATTAAAGACTATAGCTATACTATATCATTCGACAATCACGATTTCTGCTGTGTACACAAAAGAAGGCCGCGGACCCCCGGGATATGCATGTTTGCTGTTTGATAAGTTAATATTCGAAAACGCCCAGCGCCGCACGTCAAGCATCAGTAGACTATAACATTTCATATGTATGGCAAGAAAAAAAAACGTCCAACGATAGCCGAACTAAATGTATGGCCAATAAATATCGGTGTAAACACTCTTCGTTGAATGTGATTTTATTTGCAGGATTAGCAGCCTATTGTTTGGATCGACCACACAAATTTGTACACATGTAATTAACACATATGTGTTGTCTTGCCCAACAGCATTGTGTACAAGAACAATACAAATAGTGTAATGGCGGTGAACACTATTGTTTGGATCAACCACACAAATGTGTACGCATGTGATTAACACATATGTGTAGTCTCGTCCAACAACATTGTGTACAATAACAATACAATCTTGTGTGGTAGCGGTGAACATATTGTTTCCTTAGTGCAAACATATTTGTGTCCATTCAACGAACAAATAAATGTGCTGGACCCAAACATCTTTGTGTGTGTCAACTACACAACTATGTAGGTCAGTTACCACACATAAACTGTTCATCTGCATCCACACAATCTTGTGCGCAACTTAGCACACATTTAATGTGTGCCTACAAAGAACAAGTTGTTTGGTCGATCCACACAGTTTGTTTGCCACCGCCACACAACAGATGTGTGATCATTTGCCACACAATTCACCACACAATGTTGTGCTCGATCAAGTGGATACACAAACTGTGTGGTAACTGTGTGGTTCTACCACACAGTAGTTTTAAGAGTGCAGACATAAAGCGGGCCGCATTAAAGGGACACAACCCTGGTATGCGAATGACTGTCGGTCAGCCCGCACAAAATACCGCCGTGCACGTCGAGATTTCAAGAAAGACCCAAGTGCTTTAAACAAACTAATTATGTTAGAATATAGGAAAAATGTAATGCACACGAGCAGAATGCGCCACAACAGAATCGTGAGTAAAAAGATACACAACCTACGCGCAAAATCGAGCAAAGACTTTTGGAAATTCATTAAAAAACTAGATACAAGTCAGCGGTTCTGTGTATATATGTATATATATGTTTTGGCTATGTTCCAACTTAAATGTTGGCTTTGCAAATAAACAATCAATCAAAAACCCTCCCCAAGTTGTAGCGAATTTTTCGATCACTTTAGAAATGAAGAGCTAATAACTGAGGCAAATGATGGCGCGACATCAGTTGATCACTCATTAATATTCCCGCAACCAGAATTTGAAATTAATAATAACAGTTTGAATGCCGATATTACTCTGGAGGAAATAGAGAAATCTGTGAAAAAGCTAAAATGTGGTAAATCAGCAGGATACGATGGCATTACAAACGATTATATTAAATCCTCCTTTGACAAACTAAAACTTATAATTCTGAAATTCTTCAATCTCATCTTTGCTACAGGTCTAGTACCATGTTGCTGGAGTGTAGGGGTAATTCGCCCCATATACAAACGCAAGGGAGACAATCTTGACCCTAACAACTATAGGAAAATCACTTTAACCAGTTGTCTCTCAAAGCTATTCTCTAGTATAATTAACGACCGCCTGAACTTATTTCTGGAAATAAATAATCTAGAAACCGAAGCTCAGGCAGGATTTCGGAAAGGATATTCTACCATAGATCACGTTTTCTCTTTGTACTCTCTTATACAATTAACGAAAGCGAACAAACAAAATTTATATAGTGCATTTATAAGCCCACGTAGGCTAGCCGCGAAGCGGCTAGCCGTGGGCTTAAGTGAGTACTGCGTATACACACTCGACGCTGGGAGAGCATATAATCTGCAATACTGTTAAACGAAAAAATATCTTTCCAAAAATAAATTGACCTTTGAAACGCTCTTTGAACTCGTCTTCCCAAGCCACATATGCAGCGATTGGATAATCGCGTTTGTCTTAACCAATCAGAATCAACGCTGCTCGCAGACGGTTGTTAGGCAAGTGATGCTATTCAAACAAAGTCGAAAATCGCCACCTCGGATTATTATTTCCACGAATTGCCAATTACAACACACGCGTTGGGCGAGAAAAAAACTGCTTACATTTATGATACACAAGGTGAGTACATGTACATGATCAGTATCGGATGTAACATTGTACGCCTTGTTTGGCCGCGAATATAACAAATTCACCAATTCCAGCCAATTTCCAGGGTATGGCAGACTGGCTCTTGACAGTTGACTCCAAGTTTAGTGACTCGGGTTCAAAGTCATAATTCCCCGATTCATTCTTGCAACAAATTTAGAAATTACAATTTGAACGAATCAAGCATCTACTTTATTTGTGATTATACTTGCGAGTACTATGTTGTTATCTGCAGGCTACACAGCGACAAAATTAATTTATGAACACAGTTTTGTCAAAGGTGGCATTACCTGCGACCAAAAATTATTTAGACAGAACGGAAGCGATCGAATTCTCGCATTGTTGACTTTTCGAATGATATAACAATGATGACTGACACACGGCGATGGTAAAATGATTTTCATGGTGATAATCCTGATCAGAAAGTATGGAATAATACAATAAGTCTGACGTACACAACTCTGACTACAGTACAGTACCGTTTATTAATATAACAGTTTGTTTTCAGTTTTGAAACTTGTCAGAGTAAACTGGTATTATTATTAACCATTCTGCAATACCAAATGGCCTCACCTTCACACCACTAACTAGCATGTTTATACACTTTAAGGAAATACGGTACGTAGCGGGAATTGTCTTGGATCCAGCTATTATTTTTTTTAAACTTTCATCCTAATATTTGTAATATTTGACACGCATGTATGAACATTATTATTTTTCGCTCAGTTTTAAATTTACGCAGCTACAGATACAGTTCTTAATCGATGTTGAATATATATTTGAGAACCGCCATGCACAACATACATGTAAATGTACTGCATGCACCTGTACCGGTACATATAAAAAGGTCCAAACAATTTCCATGTTTCGACTGACCAAAATCCATGTTCAGGACCTCAAACCTAATTTTTTTTCACTCGACAGCAATAATTGTGTTGCCAAACTTACTGTTACACACTTTTGCCTCTTCCTGTTATAAATACAAAAAAAAATTCTAACACAACTCCATTGTGAAAACACTATACATTAAACCGAAACAACTATCATGCAAGCTTTCGGTTTCCCCATGTACATGTACTAATAGGCCTATCCATGTGTGAGCTGAGATATAAAAATGGATTAACTTACTGAATGCAAAATCGCTACCATACATGATTTGTGGTTATAATGTTAAAACCAATTGGTCTGTCTTTCAATTCTTTTATTGTTTAGTCAGCTAACGATCAGTGAGAGCAAGTACAATTACATTTTTCTTCTTTCGTTTCACACAAGTTTACACAAGTAGAACTTTTCTCAAAGTAAATTTATCTTCTCATGTGCTTGGTCAGTGGCTCAGTGGACACTGATCCCCAGTGACAAGCCACTGTTCATCGCAGTTATTAGTACCATGGAAACGTACATGTTAAAACTCAACCATTTTAAGTTACTTGTACCGCTGCAAACTTAGCTTGAAAGATATATGTCTTATTAGCATCATCGTAGCAACTGTTTAAGTAATGGTTCCCATCACAGAACACATGGCCAACGCTGATAATCCTCAAACATATTAGGCAAAAAAAAATACCTGTGGGATAGACATATGTCCAGTTAAACTTTTCACATGCCCATAACTTAACTGATGGGAAAGGTTATAAATATACCTTCGATCGAGTTCATCAACATATATACCTTAATCAACTATTACAGTGACCGTGAACATTTTTACAAGTGCAAATTTTGGCACCTGCGAATAAAATATTGCCAGTAATTATAGGTGTGGGAGCAATCGCTCCCTTTTCCTGGGAAAGACTTGGCCAATGCATTCTCTTTTATACTAGTACATTGTAGGTGAGGTGCCATATTGGCGACTCGCATACCGGTATATAAGAGAAAGCATTGGCACAGGGTTTTTGCAAAATTTCAGGAAGCTCCAGTTAGGAAAGGGTTAATAAATAGCATTGATGAGCTAAGAAGTAGTATCAGCTTAGAAGATAATATACCGGGTATGTAGGAAAATTAATACACAGGGGTACTGTAACATGACCCATGGATTGTCGTGGGATAGGTGCTGTGTTTCTCAGATGATTTTAAAGTGGCACTAATAATTAGCAATAAAGAGTGTTTGTCATCAGCTTAGAATATATGTAGGGGGAACTGTCTCGGGTGTCTCATGGAATAGGTGCGGCAAATCAAAGAGACACTAATAATTAGCTTGGATGACTTGTAGGCACAATAATTATTTAACCCTCATTAAAGCAAACTCCAGTATCCCAGCTACAGTAGTAGTTACTACTGTTTATTTTTAATGTTGACAACAATGCTTTTAGATGTCAGCAAAATTTTACATGGTTGTACTCGATAGATCAAACTGCTTGGCATAAAAAAGGACTGTTGGTCGTTCCTTTTATTTAGCAGTTCAAACTCCATGAAAAGAAGCCATAGTACTTACAATGCAGCATACACTTGATCAATTGATTAGTTGTGCAACCACACTTTTTTAAATCATGTCTGTATTGTGTACCGGTATGTATTATTGTATACTTAAAGTGCTTTATTTTCTATTTTCAGGGATATTTTGGATCTACATCCTGCTTATCACACATATAACTATATCAACTATCAGAAGTTCAACTCTGTGATCTGACATTTACTGGTTCTGAATACATTTTGAAAAGGCATCAGACAATTTTTTTGGACAGGTGTAAAATTAAAATTCACAATCAGAGATTAAATGTAACTGTTGTATCCTGACTGATGACACAAATGTCAAATCCACTATTTTCTGTTAACTCTCTTCTTGGAATGTTATTCAAACACAAAGACAATATCAACACCAAGGACACAAACTTTTAATAACTTGCAACTTCAGCTTCCTTATAATACTACTAGAAAAGGAAATGATGAGAAAACAGGATAACAGAAAATACATCATCTATTCTAAATTATATTGGAGGTAGTCATGTGTGCAATGGATACTTTTGGGGTGGAGGCATACATGTGTAATATGTGCACACGGTATAGTGATTCTTGACCTGAGGTAACAAGGAATTCACTCCAGGAAGCTGATGTGTATTTATTTATTCAGTGCAAAACATCTTATGAAAGTAAAGGGTATTGATCCACTTGTTCTAAGGAAAATATACACTGCTTCAATTCTGGAGAATGTAAATCTTGTTCTATTATATTTGGAAAGTGTCATATTAATTTACACTTGAAGGTGGCTGTGCATATATGTCTAACAGAAAGTGTAATGATTTTAATGAACAGACATGAAGACTCCTGGGTGATGTGATTGCCTTCTGATTAATAAAATATTGCGCCAACAGTATGATCATATTATTTTGAACTAAATCCAAATTCACCAATAAGGAATATATTGTTATTAGAATGAGATACTGCCATCATACCTGTTGGTATTTATTCATTCTTGCCACATTTGTCATGTTCCAGGGATCAGGGTGTGCAATAAAGAGAGGATCTACGAGTCCCCAGTTTATAGCGGAATTTACAAAACGAGTCCAGAAAATTAGAACTGGACCAGCATTTGTTGAGGTCCTGACCTAATGTAGTGGACGGGTTTTGTAGATTCTGCTATAGCCTATACTTGACGAGTTATAGATTATATTTATTACATGATCCAAAGCCTCGACAAAACCTACTTAAATCAACAAATGGGACACTAAACTAACATCGGCTTCTATACGACATCGGATGACTTTTCATGTAACTGTGCATTGTTTGCGCGTGTAAACAATAGTCCCAGATAAATAAGGACACTTTGATGTATTTAATGGTGTATATATAATGACATAACTTTTCAAACTCTTAATGATTATAGCTGGTTGGAAAAATATTGGAAGGCATAATATATGGAGTGTAAATAGAAGACATACCGGAAGTCAAGGGTCACCTGGCACTATTTCCTGTTATTAAACGAACGTTTAATATCACAATTTATCACATAATTAACTCACAAACCCAGGTTAATAATTATTGGTAAGACACACGTGTACTATTAGCACGTGCGATGACGTCACGCCATTATTTGAATGACTTGCGATTGCTGACGTTTATGATAGTTTTCTTCGATGAATACTTCGCGTTTATTTGATCATGTGATAAAAGGTATATCAAACTCATTCTACTTCATACGTAATTTATCAACCTCTGACATCCACTAAATTCTATTTGAGTCTCGGTGAACCTCGGCTCAAATCGAATTTAGTTATCTCGATTGATAGATTCCGTACACAATATAAACTCATGTGCGATCCTCTACATACAAATATTTACTATAATTTTGCCTTACATACATCGGGGTACATGTACTACTATAGCTATATAAGTTCGTGAAACATGACTGCAAACAGCAATTATTATGTTCAATTAGACATTCAAAGAAAGAACATACATCGGTGCTATGGCCCCAAGTTTATGAAACTACTGCGATTCCATAACAATAACGCATGAGGTATTTCACTGTTCGTGCAGAAAATTGTGCTATCTTTGCGCATTTGCACTCATATGGTAAACTGACGACATGAACACACATAATCAGTTGTGTGTATATATTGCATACCAACGTTTCATATTGATATACCGGTAGTGGCACATGCGTACATATGCTTGCGATATACACGACGGCAAGAGTCTGCTAATTTTGTCATTTCTATTCTTAACAATGTGTTCCAGACTCGTGATGTTTCAATATTTTGGGAGGTGTGTCCATACGGTTGTTACGTTGATGAACACGTCCTGGCGTATGGACTGAAAGATCCTTTATTGATGCAGTAGTGCTGTGGAAAATTATTGACGTATTTACTCAGTACAACCAAAATAAAACTACAACTTTAGGATCGTGGCAGTCTAGTAATAACTAGACCAAGGTTTCCTTACAGTCAACTCTCAACGTAAGTTGAAAGTAATGAAAGTTAGGTCTAGTTTTAATAAGACTGGCATCGTGGTATAGCAGTAATTGGTAGCAGTGTTCTCAGCTCTACTTGGTATGATTGTGATTTGATATTGACGGTTTGTGGTGTCAGTTATATTTAAGCAGGCACCGGTAGCTACAAGCAATTGCATTAAAAGCTATCATTACGTCATTGCACTTTTCAGATAAACTGACGACACGAGCACACACATGCGGTTTTGTTTAACATATTTCATACCAAGCGAGTGATATTGACATGGTGGCAAGTGCTTTCATATGCTTGCGACATACAATATGGAAATAGTCAGTCTACCCATTAGTGGCAGGAATTTCAATGGTGACTATTACTTAATTTCACAACGCTTTCCATAGTTGGGTATGTCGATATTCCAGAAGGGACGCCCATATGATTGCGACATTGATCAACTCATACTAGAATATAGACTGAAAATCCTTTATTGGTGTACCAGCGCAGTGTGAAAATGTGTGATGTGAGAGCACATTAAAATATATAATACGGCCTTAGACTTGTGACATAACCCGCAATTGTGTACAGTGTTCTCAACGCTATCTGCTATTAGAGTTTTGATGCTGATAGTGCATGGTGTCTATTAAATTTAACAATTTCATGACTTGAGTTTCCGGAAATATTACGAAAAACCCTGTGCCAACGCATTCTCTTACATGCACGAGGCTTCCCATATAAGAGAAAGCACTGGAACATGGTCTTTAATACCACAACAATGCAGTTCCCAGCATTTAAAGGATAAACAAATATTGCAGGAAAAATACAAACAGTCACTAAAATACTTAAAATTTCCAGGTTGTCTGATTAAATCTATGAGTTTAAATCGTTATATGTATTTGGCACTTTCATGGAAGAAACCGCGTTGAGCAATTAACATCCATAATGCAGGGATGTAGAGACACTTGTGGGGAAGGGTCAGTTAGAATATGCCGTTCCAATGTGTGATTAACAGCCGCATATGTGTGTTAGTTCCCCCTGGTATATGACATACTTGCATACGTCGCGTAAGGATAACAGTTTATATTTGACTGATCGTGCGATCATTACGCCACTGCACTCGTCCGATATGCGACAACAGTAACTCGCGCGTGCGATTTTGTGTATATATTCCGTACCAAGCGTGCGATATTTATGTCGTGTCAAGTGCGTCCATATGCGTGCGACATACAGTATATGACAATAGTTTGACAATCCGTTAGTGGTATACTATGTTCAATTGTGGTTAATTCTTAATTTCATATTGCATGCGTTCTAGAGTTGGGATACGTCGATATTCCGAAGGGGCGCTCACATGGTTGCGACATCGATTAATGGATCCTGGAATATGGAGTGAACATTGCTTTATTGACGTAGTAGCGAAGTGTACAAAAAATAAAGCCTTAAAATGTTTACACAACCAGTAATTGGGTACAGTATTCTCGACTAAGGTGGTTGACTGAATGTTGGTGCTGATGGGGTTTGGTGTCCGTATTATTTTGAAGCAGATATGACAATTATCGCAAGAAAATACAAATGAAGTTACTAAAATGCAGGTTTTATGGTTAAATCTATGCGTTTTGTTCTACCTGAAATTGAGCACTTTCACTTAAGAAACAGTGTTAGGCAACATCTAACTTGAAGGAACATAGGGACATCGGTGGGGAAGAGTCAGTTAGAATATATCGATCGAGCGTGTGGTAAACAGACCCAGTTGCATGTTTGTTACTGGCCGATAGTGTATGATAATCATGCACGCATTCGTCTTTTAATGAGAACAATAATGTTTTTTGGCAGATTGTGCTATCCTACGCCATTGAACTCGTCCGATATACTGACAACAGTAACACACACGCGTAGATTTGTGTATATATTCCATACCAAGCATGCGACATTGATATCGTGTCATATGTGCATCCACATGCTTGCGACATACACTATAGTTATGGCAATAGTCTGTCCAACCGGTAGTGGGACATTGTATTTAATCGTGGATACTTCTTAATTTCACATTGCGTTCCGCAGTTGATCAACATATCCTGGTATATATTGACTGAAAATTGCTTTATTGACGTAGTAGCAGTGTACAAATTATTGATGTAGGAACGCTTTACACACAAACAAATAACGATTATATAACGGTGTGACATAACCTGTATTTGGGTACACTATTCTGGACTCTGGTATGACTGAACTTTGGGAATTATATGCATGCCTGCATCGCGTAAGTATGACACTTATAGGGTTGCAATCGTTCGATATATATATACTGATACCAGTAACATACGCGTGCGTTTTGTGTATGTATCCCACATATTGGTATAGTGTCAAATGCATGCGTTCATATGCTTGCGACATATACTGTGACATGGGTCTGTCAATCCGTTAATGTCACTATGTTCAATCGTGCCGGTTAGTTCTTAATGTCACACCTGTGTTCTTCAGTTGGGATATGGGACGAGCACCCATATGCTTGCGACATGACTGTAACAGGACTTGTTTCTTCGGATTGTGAACTGTACTATACTGTATGACGCCACCGTGTGCTCACACAATTCCCTCCAACTTATGCAAATAAGCATTTCTATCTCAGATTAATTTGAATAGACGTTGGCTATTTTCGGACCACATGACTTACATGTAGCTGTGTAGCAACACACCATGAGCTATACAGCACACCCTGTAATCACGCCACATGTAGTGCAGAATTTCAACACACAACTTGGAGCATTTTGTAATGTAATTTTATTATATTTCCACGCTGTCAAGCAGACCAGATCTTCGGTGTTACCAGTAAACGCATCGAGTAAAAATGTTGTGAAAATGTAAACAGTGTCGCACAAAAGAACACCTCTTCGAAAGTTCTATTTGAGCACAGGAAGAAATGCCATTATTTCCCTTTATCTTTGTCACATCAATTTCGTCGACTAATTTCGATACCCGGCGGTGTAATTCAAAAGCGGTAATTATTATAAATGTATTTCGTATCGCAAACTGCCAGATTTAATCTACGTGGGCTTTATTACGTTTACGTATGGTCATATTCGATTTTTCCTGCGCATTTGACTCTATTTATAGACTAGGGCTGTGGAGAAAAATGTTGATATACAGAATTAACGGAAAGACACCGGATGTTATCAAAGCACTGTATACGGACCTGAAATTATGTGTACGTATTAATAATGAAGAATCTACTTTTTTCCACAGTAACACGGGCCTAAAACAAGGGAACAACTTATCTCCCCTGCTCTTTGCACCTTACGTTAATGACCTTGAGCAACACTTGTCTCGGTGCGCCTGTACTGGTATTAGTTTAGATAGAGTGAACGGTGTTGAAACAGGTATCCTTTTACGAATCATGCTACTAATTTATGCCGATGACACTGTGCTATTCTCGAACTCACACAGCGGCATACAGCATGCTTTAAATAGCTTTTCTGTGTATTGCTCGTATTGGAAACTGAACGTGAATACGCCCAAAACAAAAGTCGTTATCTTCGGAAGGAAACCCAGAAATTTGAATAAATTGCCCACATTCTCTATTGATAACAACCCCCTAGAAATAGTAGATCACTTTAAATATCTGGGAATAACTTTTCACAAGAATGGATCCTTCGCATTAGACAGAAATACCAGGTGCCAAGCTGCAAAAAACGCAGCCTATGCACTACTCAATAAAGCCAGAAATCATAAACTTAGCAAAGAGAGTATCCTTGAAGTCTACGAAAAATCAATTATCCCCATTATGACGTACGGATCGGAGATTTGGGGCTATGAAAATCTAGCTTGTTTCGAAAAGCTAGAATTATGGTTTCTGAAATTCACATTAGGTATGAAAAAGACCAACGTCCTTCGTGTATGGCCAACTGGGTATGTGCCCTGTAACAGTGAAAATAAAATCGCGTCTCCTATCGTATTGGGCCAGACTAATTAGTATGCCTATAAACAGAATCCCACTACAATTATATTATGTAATAATTACCATGTTTAACACTGGATATTTTAACAGTAAGTGGATGATGAGAATCCGCGACACAATTAATTCTTTGGGCATGAGTAATGTCTGGACCAATCAGAGTGTGATAAGCCCTAATCGATTTACTTCGTCCATTGATCGCAAATTACGCGACGTATTTATACAGGAGTGGTGGGAATCTATCTCGAAATCAAGCAAGTTTGCATTTTATAGAATTATTAAGACAAATTTCCAAAGAGAACATTACCTATCTCTGGACAACAACAGATTTGTACACAGCCTTATGATGTTTCGAACAAGAAATCACAAACTACCCGTTGAACATGGCTCATGGTACAATGTTGACTACTCGGAACGGCAATGTACCCTCTGTAATTTAGAACTGGGCGATGAATACCACATTATACTTAAGTGCTCACAAATTCACGAGTTGGGACTGAGATATATTCGCCCTTATTATTTTCGAAGACCAAACTCACATAAGTTACTGCAATTATTTAACTCCCGAAATGGAAAAACCGCAAGGAACCTGTCGATTTTTGTCGGAAAGGTCTTAGACTTGTTTAAGTCCTCTTGAGGCTAAGTAGCATCCATAACACAAACCCCACTAACTGGACCACATTGATCAAATCTATTATTATTATTATTATTATTATTATTGGTGTTGTTTTCTTTACGAAATCACTCATGAAGAGGAATATTAGTGAAATGTTGGCGACTGAACCACAGTCGTAGCAACATTCACTAGACAGTGTGCATAGATGTTACCTTGCGTAGTATTCTAGATGTTCCCAACAGGGCGGTTTTTTGGATGAGAGGGATGGAAATGTTTGTTGGCAGGTGTTTCAGCCATTTAGAGAGATTTTTACTGACCGCACATGTAGCTCCTATTACTATCGGAATTATCTTTGTTCTCAGGTCCCACATTCTGCTTACTTCAATTTGGAGGTCAATATATTTCTTTACTTTCTCTGTTTCCTTATTATATTAATTACCCTATAGTCACTTGGGACCGACACATCCAGCAATAGACAGATCCCTTCGTCCTTGTCTTTGACGATAATGTCTGGCCTATTGGCTGGAATTGTGCGATCCGTTTGAACTGGTGTGTCCCAAATGACTGTGATGTTATTTTTGGATACTACATTCTGTGGTTGGTGTTCGTACCACTTGTCAGAGGTATGGATACCGTAATGTTTGCATAGACACAAGTGTACGTAGCGACCAACACTATTGTGTCTCTCTCTATGTACTCTGTTTGGGCTAGTACATGGCACGCTGATATAATGTGCTCGATGGTTTCGGGGTACCTATGGCAAACTCTACAAGTGGGATCTACATTCAACTTCATAATTTTATTTTGGTAATGTCGTGTTGTAATCGCCTGGTCTTGTGTGGCAATTACTTGGGCTTCTGTTTCACCTTTCAAGCCTGCCGACTGAAGCCATCCAAAAGATGCTATCTCGTCGAGGCCGTTTTCTTTCATCATTCTCGCATGCTGTCCATTCGTTTCTCAACAAAGGTGTTTCTACGTTTTTCAAATTATTTTTAGTTTGAGTTTATCTTTCAGTGTCTCTGTCATTGTCACATGTATTGTTAGTATGGTCGTCGGCTCTCGTTGCCTCATATTCATCTTTGAACCCTGCCGCTTGTTTCATCAATGAAAATCTGTTTTTAGTATTCTCATATTTCTCAAGAAACTTTGTATTTGCAACTTTCCCCTGTCTAACATATTCAGCCAGCCCAACTATTGCAGTTTTGAAAGAAGATTCAATCTCAATAAGACCTCTACCACCTTGTCTTCTTGTGAGGTAGAGTCGGTCTACGTCCGCTTTACCATTATGGAGGCCATTAGCTGCCAACAACTTCCTTGTCTTTATATCAATCTGCTTTAGTTCCGTTTTTGTCCAATTGATCGCACCAAAGCTATATGTTAGTACAGGGACTGCAGTGCTATTTATTCCCATTATTTTATGTTTCCCATGGAGCTCTGATCTTAATATTTGTCTTATTCTTCTTTTATATTCTGCTATGATCTTACTTTTCATTCTGCTCTTTTCAATTCCATCATTTTCTTCAACACCTAAATATTTGTACACTCCAGATTGATCCAATTCTTTTATCATACCCCCTGTTTCTAATTCTATGTTGCCGTTTTTCTTGATTTTTCCCTTCACAAATGTAACCTTTGCGCACTTTTCTAACCCAAATTCCATCCCAATGTCATTGCTGTATGATTTTACGATGTTCAACTGTTCTTCTAACTGATCTTCATTGTGCGCATAGAACTTAATATCATCCATATACAAAAGATGTGTGATGTCAAGATTGTCATTGGAGATCTTCATATTGTAGCCTGTATCAGATCTGTTCAGTTCTGTGCTAAGTGGAAAAAGGCTCAGACAAAACAAGAGAGGGGACAAAGAGTCACCCTGAAAAATTCCACTCTTTATATGAATATCATCTGTGACAATTACGTCATCGCTGCATACTAACTGCATGGTTACTTTCCATTTTTTCATGGCATTCTCCAGGAATTGTATCAGTATTGGGTTAGCTCTATATATGCGTAAACTCTCAAGAATCCAGGAATGAGGTACGCTGTCGAAGGCTTTCTTATAATCTATCCATGCCATGCCCATATCCTTTCTGTATTTCTTGCAATGCTCCATCACCATTTTGTTTAACATGAGTTGGTCTTTACAACCAAATGTTCCCTTACAACAGCCTTTCTGCTCCTTTTGGGGTAAGGTTGTTGTGGGACAGGTGTTTGTAAAGTCTTTCAGTCAGAATGGAGGTGAGTATCTTGTATAATGTTGGTAAGCAGGTGATGGGCCGGTAGTTTTTTGGATTAGATGTGTCAGAGTTTTTTGGAAGGAGCGAGTTGATACCGGAAACAAACCAGTTTGGAATATTATCTGGTGTGCTTAATAATGAACTCTATATTTGTGAGATGTGGGCATGGAATGCGGTAAATTGCTTAAGCCAGAAATTTTGTAATTTATCAGGACCAGGAGATTTCCAATATTGTGTCTTCTTAATGGCCTGTGATATTTCTTCCTGGGTAATGTCATGCCAGTACTGTTCCGTTACATGTTCATTTAGATCGTGGTGTCGTTTGACCCATTCATTTGGTGTAAACGTTTTGTCACGTTCCCATATGTCTCTCCAGAACTTATCAATTTATGTTCTATCTGGTGGTTTCGCAATGTTTATGTTCGTTTGGTTCATTTCTCGGTAGAACTTTTTCGCATTGGACGCAAATTGTTTATTTTGGCTGTACTGCTTCGATCTCTTTTCATATCTCCGGATTCTTTGAGATTTGGCTTGTATTTTCTGTTTGATCGACTCGATGACTTCTTCTAATTTATCGTCTGAATTAATATTGAATTTCTTCATCAGGCGGACCTTTTTCTCTCTTTTTAGTTTGTCTTTCTTCATTTCAACAAGTGCTGATAGATCAGAGGGGAATAGTCCAATTTTGTTTTTAATTCGGACTTTCCATTTTGGCTCTTGTTTACTTGGTTTTGCTTTCCGCTGTGTGCGTATTTCTATTCCTAATTTATCAATCACTATGTGAGCAGCTGTATACAAAATTTGGTTCAGTTCAGTTATATCTGTTCTTCTTTTGTCAAGAATGAGACCAATAGCTTTATTGGCAATGGTTAGTTGTTTTCTCGCTTTTTTATTTCTGTTAAGTCTCGGGAGAGAGTCACGATCTGACATTTTCTTCATTCTATCAACAGACAGATTCTCTTCTAATGTGTTAACAAATTCAAGGACATCTTGGCTTTCAACAGTATCTTCATACTGAGATGTCTCAAATGTATCTGTCTCTTCTGACACTGATCTTCCATGACGTTCTTCGTCTCTAACTGTCTGTTGAATACTATGGTTCGGTGGCTCAGAGTCAATTGCAGTATTGCAATCTGCTTGTTTTGCAGTATCATCATTTGTTTGCAACTCATTGTTAGTTGCTTGTGTTTCAATTGCATGACGTTTTGCTGATATCTCTACCTGAGCAAGTCTATCTTCAGATAGCTTTTTGCTCCTTTCGATCCAACGCATGGTGTCACCTAGCGAGTTTGCAGTCATACTACGAGTGGCATTGGTATTTCTTGTGTTCCAGATGTCATGACATTTGCTCGTAATAGGATAATCTGGGAATTGATGTTTTGCTAGATAGTAGCAGAACATCACCTCTTCATACTCCTCCAATGTCCATGGTATTTTTGTGTTTCTTTCCGAGGAACTTTTACAGAAGTGCAAGGTGGACAACCATGGGGATTTACCCCCGTGTCGTTGACACCATTGCGCTGTTGAGCGGTATCATTAGAACTCTGATCTGACCCTCGTGGGTGAACAGAAGTGCGTTTATTCGTTTGAGGCATTTCCGGAGTCGTAATCGATGAGTTGACGATACTCCCATTGTCCTGACGGAGATACCTAGGACTGATAATCTTCTCCGCTGCCCATTTAGCAGCTGCATATGACCAAAAAATCATTTATCGCTTATTTTGCTTTATACACTTCATCCGAGATAAAGTTTATAGATAGATAGATAGATAGTTTATTGGTCAGAATGCTATACAGATTAAATAATGTTACAAACATAGATATATATATATATATATATATATATATATAGATATTGGCATCCTGCCAGGATTGACATGGCCTTTGTTTAAGGCCGTCTTCCTGTCAACCCTTCAACGAATAGTATGTATGTGTGTCTTGCCGATAAGCATGTCGCTGGTATTGTGCATAGATTATTAATGTATGTCTTATATGATCTTATGGTGTGCGAAAATTGATATATTTAACTGCCGACTCCTGATAATTATCTTTTTGGATCAGACGTGTCATGTTAAGTTGTTTGGAACCGCCGACAATTATATTATATATACCTAATAATATATATCGAGAGATGCAGGCACCCGCTTAACCGAATTGAATTTTATAAGAACGATTGTTATAGAATGAAGTGGTTATAATATGAAGTGGTTATAATATAAAGTTTTCTATGGACGTGGTTGTCGACATGAATTATTGTTTGAATGTTGTACATGATGGATATTTGAGGCTCACAATTTTGACAGTTGAAATCCGGCCCGACCCCTTAAACTTAAAGCGACATGTCGGATCCCGCTTGACACCAGACACGTTTATTAGGCTTCGAGACATATACACATACGCATAGGGCGTGTCAGTTGGTTAGGTACAATCTGGACAGTAGGGATTATCACATGCCACCTCATTGGGATAGGATTCCGTGAAGTTCTCACTAATAATTTTCTTGAAGGTACCCTTATTTCCTTGTTCCCTAAGATTACTATCCAGGTCATTCCAGATGCGCGGATAATTGAAATGTGGTAGGGTCTCGATTGTCTTGTTGCGCGGCATTTCATAAACCAGTGTTCCCTTCTGGCGGGTTACTCGATTTGTTTTATCTTCCTGCTTTGTGAAGAATGTATTAAATGATATTGGGGTACAGGCAAATTTCCAGTCGCGCACGAACGATGTTATCTGTAATATGTAGAGATGAGCTATCTTGAGAATCTTGGATTCGCGGAAAAGAGGGTCGGTATGGGAGTTGTATTTTGCGTTATTTATAATGCGAATTGTTTTTTTCTGCATAAGAAATAACCGATTTAACTGGCTGCTATGGCCCCATATATGTATACCATATAATAAGTGACTCTGTATCAAGGCATTATAGAGACATTTCTTAGAATCTTTGGGGAGTATGTGTTTTGACTTATTTATCGCAAAGTTGGCATGGGCTACACGAGAGCACATCTGAGAGATGTTGTTTTTAAATGTGAGTTTATCATCCATGGTTATCCATAAAAATTTGAAGTTGGTCACCTGTTGGATATCTTTCAACCCTAATTTTAGTGATACATTTCGTGATTCTTTTGATTTATTAAATAGAATAGTTCTCGTCTTTTCTGCATTTATTACTAATTTATTTGCAGCGCACCAGTTACTGATTTAATTAGTTCCTTATTCAGTTCATTCTCGAGTTGTGTCAGATCAGAACCGGAAATGTGAACGGTAGTATCATCTGCAAAGGACAGTAGATCAAGATTTGTTGAGTTAGATATGTCATTAACATATAGAAGAAAAATCAGAGGACCCAACACGGACCCCTGGGGAACACCAAATCGTATATTTCCAGGTTCAGAGTTCACGCCTAAACAGTCTACATACTGGGTTCTGTTTTGTAGGTAACTATGGAACCATTTATTTGCAATACCCCTCATTCCATAATGATTCAGTTTTTCAAGTATGATATTATGATCTACAGTGTCGAACGCCTTAGATAAGTCGAGGAAAACGGCTAATGTCGAATGTTTTGATGATTTATTAAAAGTCTGAGTGATTGTATCTAAAAGATGGAGGACAGGATGCATGGTGCTGTGGTTTTCCCTGAATCCATATTGGTGCTTATAAAGGACATCGTATTTATTCAAGTATTTTGATAACCGTTTATACATAGCTTTTTCAATTATCTTGGAAAATACTGGGATAATACTAATGGGTCTGTAATTATTAAAATCATGTGGATTGCCCTTTTTTGGTATTGGTATGACCCGAGCTGTTTTCATTTTATCCGGGACAATCCCATTTTTGAATGATTGATTGATTATGTAAAAAATGGTTCTGCTACCTCACTCGAAACTTGTTTTAAAAGTTCCGTTGATAATCCGTCACAGTCTTTACTGGATTTGAATTGCATGCTTTGTAGTATTGATATAACTTCACTTGGAACCGTAGGGTGTAAAAACATTGTATCGCTATAACGTTCTGTAAGGAATGCTTTGTAGTCATGGCTTGCATTGGTTTATATAGTTTTAATTGATTCTTCGCCAACCGATATAAAAAAGTTGTTGAATTCATTTGATATAGCCGTTTTGTTAGTAATTTCCTATTCACCTTTTTTAAAACTTTGAGGTAGTGTGTTCTTTTCTTTTCCTCTATTGATAATTCTGTTGAGTATTTCCCAAGACTTTTTCATATTATAGCGGTTTTCATTGAGGGCGTGCTTATAATAATTTGATTTTATTTCTCTTTTGGCTTTATTAAAACCTTTGCAGAATTCTTGTATTTTGTTTTGGATTCCGGATTTGGATGCTTCATCCGTAGCCCGTCGGTCATCCATTCTTGAATTTTTATCATTTTATTTTTAGATTTGATTTGTTGTATTGGAAATTCTTTGTCATGTGCACATTTGAATAAAGAAATAAATTCATTATACGCTTCATTTGGACATATTGTTTCATAAACCGAACTGAAGTCTGTTGTAAGTAAGTATCTCTTGAAATTGTCCATATTGTGAGGAGAGTAAATTCTTCTAGTTAATTTTCGCTTTTTTTTTATAAAGTTAGTCTGTTCTATGAAAAAGGTACCAAGGTGATCCGACACATCCGTTATAACAATACCGGCTTGCCTATCTGTGCCTATGTTATTAGAATATATGTGATCAATAAGAGTGGCTGAAAATTCAGTTATCCTGGTGGGTTTTGTAATGAGGGGCATAAAACCGTTGGAAAAGATTGTGTGAAAAAATTCTTCAGACTTTCGATGATGCCCAATTTTAAGAAGATCTACATTGAAATCGCCTAATAAGTAAGCCCGTTTTCCAGATTTGTTCAGTTTGTCTGTTAATTCGTCTAATGTTTTTTATGCATTGATCTAGATCTGCCCTAGGCTCCGTGTTTGGTCGATATACGACTCCAGCAATGAATTTAGATTTTGTGATATCTGAAAAAACTTCAACGAATAGGGATTCAAAGACGTGTGGGATGAACACTGATAGGTCTGAACGTCGTGTGAAACTGATGCCTTCTTTTATAAAAAAAAAGTACCACGCCTCCTCTACCATCATCAGAATCTGGTCTTGTGTTTGTTTCTATTGATTGATATCCTGGTAATGAATAGGTCACGTTTTCGCGAATTTTGAATATTTCAGAGAGTCCAATGATATCGAAGTTCTCTGTCCACCCTGCATGTCACAAAGCAAAGTATTTAGGCTGTCCCAATGTGCATTGAGACTTTGGCAATTTAAGTGAAACATTGATAACTGTTTTTTATATTCACTGTTAAATGTTTGGCTGACCTCGTCTGGCATGAAGTATTTACAATTTTTGAATAACGGCGTTTCTATTATTTCGTCATTAGGGTCGTTTATACCAGGAATTTCATTTAAAAGATCCCATTCGGTGCGGTCCTGCATCTCTTGTATTGTGGTGTTAAGTGCCATTTGGAATGTGAACTACCTGTATTAAGTTGCACCCAACAGACAAATCGGATTTAATTAGATCATAGTAACCAGCAGCATGATTATCGGCAAGTACACTGATACTGACTGAAATGATAAGTAAGTTATTAACAAAAATCACAAACAAAATAGAATAAAAATAACTCATTGTTAACATGGGATTCATGGGTGTTTTAGTACAAAAGACCACCAACGCAACATGATGTGTGCCACCAGTGGCAATGCATGTGAAATAATAGGTCGAACGGATCCTGCCAGGCAGCAGATACAATTACGTATCCATCGCCACTGGTGGCACCGATCACGCCACATGATAATCCGCTGCATGTATATCATTTAAGTGTAATTGAATGATCATATTTATTATTTTTAAGTGTGAAGTCAGATCGTAATTGGGTATATATATGCATTGTACAGTTGTTGTTCATCCAGCATTCAAAAACCGAACATTAATTGCGGGGTTTCAAAATATTAATGCAGGTAATGTGAGGCTTTACCGTTAAAGAAACAATCCAAGAGGAATAACTACATCTGTATAAGGAAAATGCGCATAGATTCTAATTTGTGTCAGTGACAGATAGAGTTATCTCTCCTGTCCTGTAAATTAATGTCCACAACTAAAGCCTGTCGATAGCTTCAGGGCTTTTCATAAATTTTCTTTTTAATATTTCATTAAATAATTATTATTTCATTTATTGATGGATTAAATTAATCCGGGTCACAATAAAGTGGAGAGTATATTTATGTATGTAGTGTATATAGAAACAGACAGTGTATATATAATTGATGTATATATATATATAACACCGTTGCTAGCAAAACGGGGAAAGAGGTATAATCATTGTAATTCATTCACTGTAACGATGTACATATGGTTTGTATCGTTTTTGTTGATGTTGTCATCCTTGTTACATCTAGTTGGATGCTGTTGTCTGGCTGTTCACTGGCTTCAATAGTTCATCAAGTTCATCCTCAGTACGGAATCTTTGTTTGTTTCCAACTCGTGGCTTGAAGAACAGTTTTCCGTTCGAAATCCAATTTTTTTCGACACCGCTATTGTGATGAGCTTTACTTAACAGACGCTTATTCATGAATGTCATGTCATCAATGATATGGATAAATCTTCCTGATGTACTATCCTTTTGTTTCTCTCGGATGGATGCTACAGCCAGTTTCGCCATTCTCGATGTGAATTTTATCATTACTGGCCTATATGTCATTTTTTCAGATTTTGGGAGTCGATGAGCTATAGAGATATCCTTGATCATTAGTTTTGCACCTAGTTTATTCACAAGAAAATTCAAGGTTTTCTCAATGTACTGGTCGTTGGTTTCCCCATCTTCTTCGTGCAAGCCTGTAAGTCTAACACTGTCCTTGCGTGTCTGTTGCTCCAAGTCGTTCAAATTATATGTTTGTGAACTGACTGTTTCCGACAGAGTTTTGTTTTCCTCTTTGAGTTTATCCATGTCTTCCACCATTTCTGTTTTCTCCTCGTCCCATTGTTCCTTTTTATTTTCCATCTCCAGCTGAAAGTTATCAAATTCTTTTATCTTGTTTTCCATTATTTCGAGAACCTGGCTTCCCACCTCTGATTCAATTCAGTTAATATTTCTGCATGTACCTCTTTCTTTATTTTGGTTATATCATTTTTTGTTATCATCTGTTGTTTTATTACGTTCATCGTTTTGAACACGATTTTCATGCAGTCAACTAAACCCATATCTTCTGTGAAAATAGATTCAGCGTCAGTGTCGGCATCTGACCCTGTTGTTTGGCGCTTGGCGTCTGGTTCCGGGTCTTCCATACTATCTGATTTTTCGTGGCGTTTTTGTTTGGTTAAAATTTCTCTGCGTTTCTCATGATCTTTTCCTAAGTTATCTTTTGTTGATTTTTTCGGACCCATCTGCTTGTTTTGCCCTTTGCCCCGACTGTCACTGTACCTATACAGCTAAATGGAATCCAATCACTTTGTGTTGACACAGTTTGTTGTCCACACAGTCCACCTGACTGCCGATCAGATTTGACTGGTGTTATTCTGTCAACGACTGAAAGCAGATTGGCGTGACGAAACATTGCTATCGTGGGTCCACGGCCTGGTGACCAGTACTTTTGGAAATAGTCGAATTCAGGAAATGTATACGATTTTCATAGACAAAATCAAAGTTCGGATTATCACATACAAACGAAAAGTTCACCCAAAGAATCTTCGTCCCTTTTTACACCATCCTGGTGATTTCCATGTCTTCAACGAATTGTGAAAAGTAGTTTTTGAGACGAATTTGTCAGAGCGACTTTTGTTTACATCTCACCCAAGTCATTTAAAGTCACCCAAGTTTATTGAGTTGGGGATTGGGGGAGACATCAAGTCCTGATTGTCACTTATTTTGCTTTATATAGCCCAAAAATTCTCATATGTAGCTGCTGTGTGAGTGGGGGGGGGGATAATCAGCCTGCTCAGACTTGTGTATCCCCCCTCCATCCCAAACACCAACACAATCAACTCAATAAAGTTAATTTCTCACCATTTCATGACTATATAAAGCAATAATAAGCAATAAAATCATAAGTTTATTTTTTCTCATATGTAGCTACTAGATGGTAATTGGATACTCAGGTCCTTTTATCCCCCCCACCATCTAAACAAATGTGCACAAAGTAAAGTTGAGCTAAAAATGAAAACACCACCTTCCCACCTGGGCCACCCATAGATTTCAATGCCCGTTTATTACCAGAAACACATGTATAGTTTTTGCCCTAAAGAATAAATGTGAAACAGGCCTCTCTGGCTCACATATATGTTAGTTAAGACTAACCCAACCATTTTTTTTATTAGCTGAACTTTACTTTGTACAGTTTGAGCTATTGCTATGGTTTTGTCGTCTGTGTGTGCGTATGTGTGTGTGATTCGTCAACAATACAGGCTACAGGTGGTACCTGTGGTCGGATCATTATGAAATTTGACATCGCTGTTGACATCGACATTTAGACCAGAGCGGTTCATTTTGGGGTCATTCTGAGAGAAAAAAACATGGCCGCCAGCGACCATCTTGGATTTCAATATTCAATCCATTAGCATGGGCTACATGTCGTACCTTTGGTCGGATCATCATGAAATTTGTCACGGATGTTAATATTAACATGGAGATGGGGAATGAGTAATTTTGGGGTCGTTCGGCCAAAAATCATGGCCGCTGGCAGCCATCTTGGATTTTACTCTTTGCATGACTAAATCCTTTGACACAGGTTACAGGTCGCACCTTTTGTCAGATCATTGTGAAAGTTGTCATGGATGTTAACAGTTTTGGTCTATAACATCATAATTTTGAATGAAAGGCATCACTTAACAGACATTTCCGTCACTAGAAATATATATTTTTATCCATTTTATACATAAAATTGAGATTGTGGGACAAAAATATTACGATGTTTAGAACACAATTCTATTTGGCAGTGGCACATGTATTTTATTTTATTGAATATCTAGGGATGAATTTATGTGACAGCATATATGTTTCTTTCAAGTTTTGATAATAACTGCACTTATATAATCATGTTATCAAAACAAGTTTCATAAAATGTCTGCTGTTGTAAATTTGTTGTCTGAGGGAGAGTGATCTCATATTCAATTATTCACTAAAGGCCAGTATAGATTAGACATCAAACTTTACAATTTTGCCAACCTTAATATATAACATTGCTGGTGCATTGATATAACAATTGTTATTTTATCATTTTAATGTGAATAACAATTAAACTAAACTGAAAGTTATTGTCTTTTGCACTGTCTGTTGGCCTCGACTGAAACTATTTACTTTTCTGGTTACTAACATTCAAGATCTGCTATCCAAAACTTGACGCCAATTCCAGTGTGTCACACACTCCATGAGTTAGGCAGCACCTGTCTCCTTTATATAGTAATGTTGGTTTCTATAACATAAAATATTGTTACCATTCTATTATAGGTTCTAATGGAGAGAGAGGTGTAGATATGGCTGGAAGGACAAGACTCCAAGTAATTGCAAAACTGCAGTTCATCAAACACACTTGAATTTAGCGAATTGCCACATGTACACATCATTACCTTCTTACAATGTTACCAGCAGTTTTGTGAAGTAACAGAACAATGACAATGATATTGAAAAAGATATATTGCTATGTTTGATGCACTTTCTCAGCAATGCCATGAAGAAAATATCATTCCTGATTAACATGCAGATCAAGCAATGGTTAGTTCAAATGATGTCATACTGTGCTTTGCAATTTAAACTGTGTCCATCTTGATTATCGGAATGATTCTGGAAGAGAAAGCTCTTTGCCTGAGATGATATAATTGTCTACTACAAATTAAATATGCTATATATTTTTGGAATAAATATACATGTACCATATACATATACCATATTTAAATACTAGTACACATCTTTTCATTTAGGAATTATGATTCCTTATACATGCCCAATACTGATTCCTTATACATGCCCAATACTGACTGAACGATTAGGATCCCCTGTATATCAATTTTATACCTTACTCGTATTTGAATGTGTGCAGTACTATGTTTTGCTCTGTTTTAAATTCTGAGCGACTTCAAAACTTACAAATATTTTGGTAAAAGTTTTGCATATGATGACAATTTCAGTTCTTGATTATCCCTGAAAATACTTGTGCATATTAAAGATCATCTTGACGAAAATTCCTTCAATCTGGAATATATATGTTTATTTTTTAGAAGAAAGCCACTTAAAATATCTAACCATGATTTATCTATGCACATGTGAATAATAAATGCACACTAGCGAAAAATAGTACAATGTACTGCACAAATTTAAATATGACTGAAGAATATATTCTATAATCAGGATACTTTGACCCTGAGAATGTGACAAACGTACACACAGTCTATATACTACATCATATTTTGTTACTTCAGCAAAAAATTGTAGTCTCTGTGATTAATATAAAAAAGTCAAATTTTTTCGCCAAAATAAGTCATTATCACTAATATTTAGTTTAATCTCTTGAATATATCGACAAAAGTAGATTATATAGAATTATGTTTTTATGCTAAAAATCATTGATTTATGGCTACATATACAGCTACATGTACCAGTCAGTGCTGACTTTTGATGTTACTAAAGATCTGCATGACAAAAGTACAATAATCATTTATGCTTATGGTATTCACATTATTACATTCTAATAATTTGTCCTGATGAGTTAACCACATCTCTCATTCTCCATCATAATATAGTCTGAAAATAGAAATGTATAAAGGTAGTGAATCTCGGGGAGAGCTTTCCGATGAATGGCAACAAGCCATATTTCCGACTAAATCCTGACATGTTACCCATAATTCTGCTTTGGTTAAGAGGTCGATTACTTAGGGCATTACTTTATAACTTGGCTGATTTAACCCAACATCTGCCTCACAAGTTCACAACTTATTATACTGATATTGCGACTTGTGAAATCCTTCTAATTATCACTCTCTGTGAGTCCAATGGCTATTCACCTAATTTAACATTATATTTACCAGTCATGGTCCTTGCTGGTCCGAATGGATACACAACATATGTTTTAAGCATTTGTGACTAGGATGTAGTATTTAAAACAACTATCAGTTGTTTTAATCTAACATATTCATGATTTAGGTCCAGTAAACCATTCTATGACCATACATGATGGGACAGGACCTCATTTTGGAAGATTTGTCAAATTCTACCCACAAGACGAGAACATTAGGGTGCCATAGCAACCATTTATTCACACACATTATGGTTCAATCAATGCCAAGGACATCCCCCATGTCAGAAATACAGATACAAAAAATCTGCCACAAGGGCTTCCAGTGCATCCATGCACAGTTGCATATAAATCAGAATAATAGAGTTCACATGAATTTTGAAAGGGAAAATACACATAGAAATCCATATACATTGATATATGGACTATATTTTGAAAGGGAAATTCATTATATGTTGAAAAAAGTTAAACTTTAGTTATACTCGTACTTTATAGGTAACCTTACACTATTATCAAGGCTAATTAACATAACCCTAGATATTTTCATGTATTTAAGATTCATCAGCCATGTTTGGATTTCAGCCATATCAAAATTTCAGATCTACTAGACTTATGCTTATTTTCAAACTGATTTAAGATCTTTTTAGTTCATAAATTTATTTTGGCATGTGTTGCAACAATACTAATAGGTACATGTAGCAACCTGAACATTTGTTACATGACTAATATTTAGAGAAATATCTGTTTTCAACCTTATTTGAGCTGATTTTTGTCAAAATTTGTCTATATTTGACCCACAGTGTGGGGTGTGTGTATTTCCTAGAGTATGTGGGACCCGAATTCACATTTACCAGTATTAGCTGATAAAATGGCATGACATAAATGGTATCAGTGTGGGCAGTGCTGTCACCTATTATACCCTTAGCTGTCTTAAGCGAAATAATGGTTCGCTTAATAAGAGTAATCCATTCTCATGACATCATGAATTACACTGAAGCACAATTAACTCACACATAGATCGGACATGCTCTTTCAGAATTCCGATCAGGTTGAAACCTTTGACAATACTAGTATCTCAGTCTTTGTGTCAACTAATAGGGGAAGGCTCCACACACTGACACCATTTATGTCATACCATTTTATCCAAGATGAGAGAGGTAAAACAAACAATGGTGGTTAAGGGTAACTGAATTATGATTTACTATAATACAATGATACTTCAGAGCAATATGTTTATGTTTAAAGCGTAATTGAATTGTTTTATCATAATTAGCTTGTATCAGTAAATGTGAATTAACTGTGCATATACTCTGGACAAATTTTTCAACTGGTACCTCTATCTTTCCAATTGTTGGAAACTTAAAAACTGAAACCACTTTATTGGAGGATGTGTTAACATTTATTAAATGACTACGCTTAGTATATATGATTTATGCCGCACGATAAATTAGCTTTTCCTGAAGCATGATTGGGTTCTTCGGCTATCTTACCTCAGGTATAATGGCATAATCTGATGCAAAGCTTGTAGGTGGAGCAGGGGATGGGGGTTGTAAAATATTTGCCGGAAGGTATGAATGTTTTTTTTGTATCTGGCATTTTCGGGGACCCACCACCACCAAACCTGCAAAACCAATATGTTTTTTAGGATAGGATAGGATATTTTATTTCAATACACATACATATTACATAATAATGATAACAATTATAGATAATTCTGTCGTATATTGTGGGGGATGGCATAATCTGGCAAGACTGTCTTCCTGCCATCCCCAGTATGGTAAATATAGAAAGTAATAACTAATAGTAAGATGGCCTTGGGTGAGCCGTGCACATATTGTGTATCTGTAATTTATGAGTTTAGGGCTTAGTTTAAGAGTGTGTGAAAATGGATACTACCCGAGGGATGTTCAATACCATGTATATGGTTCAAATTCAGACGATCGGGTAGTATGTTTGGCGGATGAGGTTACAGGGACTACTGATTCGTATATATTGACGTTGAACGTGTTATATGTATTGTATACTTAACGGGGTACGTTCTGGGGGCAGTCTGGGCATCCTCGATTCTTGCATTTGATATCGTTAGAATATGCGCTTATTATTTTCTCTGTGATGTGTTTTTTGAATACATGCCTACTTTGATTTTTAGTCATAGTGTTATCTAAGTTGTTCCATGAGGTTGGGAATGCATGAAATGGTAGCTGTTCAGAAAAGGAGGTTCTCGGGTTTTTGAGGAATAATGGGCGCTGTTGTCTAGTATCTGGTCCGGCAATACGTTTAGTGAACAATTGGGAAAAGGATTCAGGCAGGCGGTTGTAATACCAGTCATGCATGAATAGGGTAGTATGGACTTTGTGAAGGTCGTATACTTTCAAGATATTCTCTTTTTTAAACAAAGGTTCGGTATGGCTCCTGTATTTTTTATTACACACAATTCGTATTGCTCTTTTTTGTAGTAAAAAAACTCGTTTTACCTCTGGAACATGGCCCCATATCTGGATTCCATATACCAAGTGACTTTGGATTAGGGCATAATATAACGTTTTAAGGGCGCTGCCTGGGAAAAAGTTTTTGACTTTGTTTATATGATATATGGCGTGCGCTAATTTGGAGCAGACTGATGATATGTGTTTCTTAAATGATAGATTTTCATCTATGTGAATGCCTAAAAATTTCGTTGAGGTTTCGTGCTCACGATTTCCAATACGTTTCAATTCTGTGTTATTTAAGAGAATTTTCATAGTGCTCCATTTGGTGTCGTTATTTTCCGGGTGCATGAGCATATAATTGCTCTTTTCTGAGTTTATAGAAAGCTTATTGCAGCAACACCAGGTGTATATATTACGTAGTTCATTGTTCACATAGCTTTCAATTTGAGTACCGTTACCCCCCTAGTCATTAAGGTGGTATCATCTGCGTAAGACAATATATTCATGCTTGTCGCGTTTGGCATATCGTTAGCGTAGATTAAAAAAATTATGGGGCCGAGTATTGATCCCTTGAGGGACCCCGCACGTTATGTCCATTAGTTTGGATTTATTTCCCTGTAGTTCAACATATTGTCGTCTGTTGTCTAGATAGCTTTGGAACCAAGATAGGGCAGTACCCCTTATCCCGTAATGATATAATTTTGAAATTAATATATCATGATTTATAGTGTCAAATGCTTTAGAGAGGTCTAGGAATAGTGCTATTGTTGAATCCCTGGTTGTTTTATCATTGTTATTGGCTATTTGGTCGAGAAGATGTACGATTGGATGAAAAGTAGAGTGGTTTGGACGGAAGCCATATTGGTGCTTGTACAAAATATCGTGCTCAGTTAAAAAATCTATTAGGCGTTTTTACATTATTCGTTCTAACAGCTTGGAAAAAGTAGGTAGGATGCTGATTGGTCTGTAGTTGGAACTTTCGTGTGCATTGTTATTTTTTGGTTTTTTGGTATTTTATATGTTTTTTACTTCCAATTTGTTTACACCCACCTCCCAAATTTCACTAAATTTGGTTCAAAACTGCATAAAGCTGTACTGATATTACTCATATGACTGGGAATGATCTCATTTAGTTCAAATAACAGTTTAACCTGTTTCAGAAGCTGTTTTGATTGAAATAAACCTAGGCCATTGTGCAGGATACTCACAATTTCATAATTTCTAACTATTTCCTGATTAGTCTTTCAACCAGCCCATTATCTAATATATTTCATACCACTTATTTTAGTGTACTGGAGCAACTTACTTCTGTTATAATAAACTAGCTGAAACAGGCTATATTCAGCGTCAGAGATAACGACACCCCCCCCCCCCCCCGTTGCTCGCTCATTTTCCATTCACACAATGATCTATGCATTAGCAACATCAAGGCAAATTTATTCATTTCCGTTTTACATTTTTGGAAGGTTCTTTCGTAATGGTGTGGTGAAGGAATTTTTTCACCCCACCGTCCCATATGCAAAAAACCATAGCTTATTGTCATCTCCACTAAGGGCCATATGAGGTCCCAGCACCATACATATGGTGTTTTTGTTGTTATAAATACTAAAAATGTGTTTTTAACTGTTACAAATATCAAATAAGGGCACAAAGTAAAAAATTTGCATGGGTCACCCACCCACCCCGAAATATCTTCCTGTAAATTTTATATTAACCTCCCCCCCCCCCCCCCGGTATATAATATCTGCCATTGAAATATTCTACTGGTATGCAAACAATATATGTGGTTGCATCAATTTCAGCTTGAGGGGAGCTCTATGCGAGTGTAATTATGTATACATAAGCATAACTAATTTACATTTAGGTATAATTGATCTACACTTAAGCATATTTTATTTACCCTCAAGCATTATTAATGAGATTAATGAGAATGAATTTCACTTAAGCTAATTTTTAGCTCAACTTAATTTGTAAGTTTGAGCCATTGCCATGTGTTGGCGTCCGTCGTCCGTGTGTCCATGTGTGCGTGTGTGTGTGTGTGTGCGTGTGTGTGTGTGTATGTGTCCGTCAGCAATTTCCTTTCGCGCGGGCTACAGGTCGTATCTTTGGTCTGATCTTTATGAAATTTGTCATGAATGTTGACATTGACACGTAGATGGGAACAAGTCATTTTGGGGTCATTCGGCAAAAAAAACATGGCCGACAGTGGCCATCTTGGATTTAAAAATTCAATACATTGGCGCGGGCTACAGGTCGTACTGCTTGTCTGATCATCATGAAATTTGTCATGGATGTTAATATTGACATGTAGATGGGAACGAGTCATGTTGGGGTCATTTGGCCAAAAAACATGGCCGCCAGCAGCCATCTTGGATTTTACTCTTTGCATGACTAAATCCTTTCGCGCGGGCTACAGGTCGCAGCTTTTGTCAGATCTTCATGAAATTTGTCATGAATGTTAACAATGACATGATGTAGATGGGAACGAGTCATTTTGGGGTCATTCGAACAAAACAAAAATGGCCACCAGCAGCCATCTTGGATTTTACTCTTTGCATGACTAAATCCTTTCGCGCGGGCTACAGGTCGCAGCTTTGGTCACATCTTCATTAAATTTGTCATGGATGTTAACAATGACATGTAGATGGGAACGAGTCATTTTGGGGTCATTCGGCCAAAAAACATGGCCACCAGCAGCCATCTTGGATTTTACTCTGTGCATGACTAAATCCTTTCGCGCGGGCTACAGGTCGTACCTTTGGTCTAATCTTTATGATATTTGTCATGAATTATGACATTGACATGGAGATGGGAACGAGTCATTTTGGGGTCATTTGTCAAAAAAAACATGGCCGCCAGCGGCCATCTTGGATTTCAAAATTCAATACATTGGCGCGGGCTACAGGTCGTACTGCTTGTCTGATCATCATGAAATTTGTCATGGATGTTAATATTGACATGTAGATGGGAACGAGTCATTTTGGGGTCATTTAGCCAAAAAACATGGCTGCCAGGAGCCATCTTGGATTTCACTCTTTGCATGACTAAATCCTTTGGCGCGGGCTACAAGTCGTAGCTTTGGTTGCATCGTCATGAAATTTGTCATGGATGATAACAATGACATGTAGATGTAGATGGGAACGAATAATTTTGGGGTCATACGGTCAAAACACATGGCCGCCAGCAGCCATCTTGGATTTTACTCTTTGCATGACTAAATCCTTTCGCGCGGGCTACTGGTCGTAGCTTTGGTCTGATCTTCATGAAATTTGTCATGGATGTTGACATTGACATGGAGATGGGAACGAGTCATGTTTGGGGTCATTCGTCAAAAAAACATGGCTGCCAGCGGCCATCTTGGATTTCAAAATTCAATTTATTGGCGCGGGCTACAGGTCGTACTGCTTGTCTGATCATCATGAAATTTGTCATGGATGTTAACAATGACATGTAGATGGGAAGTTGGGAACGAGTCGTTTTTGGGGTCATTCGGCCAAAAAAACATGGCCGCCAGCAGCCATTTTGGATTTTACTCTTTGCATGACTAAATCATTTGGCGCGGGCTACAGGTCGTAGCTTTGGTCAGATCTTCATGAAATAATTTGTCATGTATGATAACAATGACATGTAGATGGGAACGAGTGGTTTTGGGGTCATTTGGTAAGACATGGCCACCAGCAGCCATCTTGGATTTTACTCTTTGCATGACTAAATCCTTTCGCGCAGGCTACAGGTCGTAGCTTTGGTTGGAACGTCATGAAATTTGTCATGGATTTTAACAATGACAAGTAGATGGGAACGAGTCATTTTGGGGTCATTCGGCAAAAAAACATGGCTGCTGGCAGCCATCTTGGATTTCAAAATTCAATCCATTGGCGCGGGCTACTGGTCGTACTGTTCGTCTGATCATCATGAAATGTGTAGGTCGTAGCTTTGGTCAGATCTTCATGAAATTTGTCTTGGATGTTAACAATGACACGTAGATGGGAACGAGTCCTTTTTGGGGTCAATTGGCCAAAAAACATGGCCACCAGCAGCCATCTTGGATTTTACTCTTTACATGACTAAATCCTTTGGCACAGGTTAGACATTTCAATTACATGTAGTACCTTTCCAATTCCTCCATTTACTGTCAACCATTAAATTATTCCCCTACCTAAGTTGAGCTACAGTGTCATTGACACTTTCATTTTGCTGGCTTTGATTCCTTCGCGGCGAAGCAAGAGAAATAATCTCGATTAGTTTGGTTCCTTCCCCACGAAGGAACCGAAATATAGCAAGCAAACAACTCAAACGAAAAACATTGTTATTTCACTTGCTTCGTTGTTTTTTTTTCTGTTCCTCCTGCAACAGTTTGTTGTTTTTTCACTTTGAGTGATTCCTTCGCTTTCTTCGCGAAGTATCCAGCAAGCAAAGGAACCACCAAAACCCAACAACAACCAAGAAAAAAGTTGCCAGTCTGCTCGACTGAAATGGTATGAATGAGACAATAATACTATTTTGGATGCCAAGCACTTGATGTCTCGATGCACTTAAAGTGGGAGAGTGGCTCCGCCCAGTTGTGACGAAGGGATACTAATATTGTTGGAATTTCTAAACACATTTGTGCCAAAAAACCATTATGGCCCTATCATGATGAATCCTTAGTATTGAATATTTCCCAAAAAATGCCATGTTGGACTGTTTTCGGATGTTTTTGTCCATTTTAAAGGGTATTTTTGTGCACAAATAGTAAACAACAATGAACACAATTAGTATTTAATGTGTATAATCATTTGAACGTTCCTCCTAAAACACTTATGTTGGAAAAAATAGGATTACATTGATTAAGCCAATCAACAGTTACTAGATTTCACATTATTTTTCAAGACACTTACTCCAAATTTGAACGTTGATGATAATGGGATATGTGTTATCACAAAAGGCTATAATCTTGTCACCATGTTCTAGTCATTGCAGACAAAAGTTGTTTTATTCCAGTATGTGTATATTATTGTTTCATAATAAAACAATAGTACTTTAGTGGAGGTATATTTAGAACTTTAAGGGCATGTTATATAGAACAATCCCGAAATAATAATTCGCTATCGAGTGGCAACACAAAGGACCGTAGCTCTGGATATGATCATTAGATCATGAAGCATTAAACTCTATATGAAAGAATTTTTGTAGGAGCTGGTGATAGTAAAGTTTTATGTACCAAGATCCATGTTTTCTGAGATTTTGTCAATATGGTTTCACCTACCCCATTTTTCCGATATTCAAATTTGGAGTCCAGAAATATGAGTGAAATCCAGTGACATTCATTGACATATCCAATGTAACGCTATTATTTCAACACTAAGAGTTTTAGGGTAAACGAACATTGCTTTTACTATTTATTCACAACACCCTTTAAAAATGGACAAACACGCCCCAAAATCGCATTTAGAAAAAAGTTAATACCGAGGATTCATTGGGCCATAAGTTGATTTTCTACACAGTGTTTTTGGAAATTCCTTTACAGTGTGTTTAACAATGTATACTTACGTCATTATGAGAAATGCAGGGAGTATGGATTTATATTTATTGAGTTGTGTAACCTCAAATATTCTATTTCATCACGCCGGTTTCTTGATCACAGGCAAATTTGGCTGTCCGTGCAATGGAAGATCCAATTTGTTTAAGAATGTTTTTTTTCTCAATCATTATAGATGCATAAAGAATTCATTTTTGCTCGTGCAAAATCTAGAGAAGACATTAATAAAACAACAAGAAATCCCTTCATTTTTCTTTAGTTTTCAAAATACAAGACCATAAAAAAGATTTTAGCTAATTTTGAGAAATTGCGGCTCTGAAATTAAATAACTCGAAAAATACTGAACGTATCTCGGAAAAGTTTTCTGTTCTGTATTCAGGATTGTCTACGCGCTTTACAAAAAGAGATATACAAATGGAAGGCCTTGTCAAATATTATATTTTATAAACATTGTTGAAAACCCATAAATTGAGTATTTAAAAGTTTTTGACAAATTGTTTCACAAAAATTTACAAATTCATCATTTCCGCCTTTCTTGGTCCTTTTTATTTTTAGTATGTTGTTTGTGATGGGTTAACGTACTTATTCCCAATGAGAAACTTTTGTTGGACTTTTAACATAATACTAAAGTTCCGGTGTTGCCATCGATATAATTGCTCTAAGCTATTACGTCACTGCGCGTGCCGGTAATACACGTGTGTCTTGCTAAATCATGAGGCCAATTTAGGGGCCAATTGTGTTATAAATATATATATATATATATATATTAAATTTATAATACTTTCCAAATATACGTGATTAAATCTTGTAAAATCACCCCATGCATCCGGACATGCTCGTAGCGGAAGACATGCTCGTAGCGGAATAACCAAATGGCCCGCAATTTGCACATCGTCTTTAGTTGTATTAAGTTATTTCATAAAAACACGGTTTATTTTACCTTGATTTTTTTAACGTTAACAGCGATACTCAGTCTACAGAAATGAGCGGTTGTGGTTTCCGCAATTTTCATATTGCTGTTCGATAATCGGGTTTTATACGAAAATTATGACCTGAAATACTTACTCGATATAAGTTTTATCAAATTTTCATGAACCTTTGCATTGACACATTATATAACATAGTCTCTCAAAGTATGATATCTTAGCTTCACAATGAACTGGACATGTTTGCGATGTCAATCATATTAGTGCCCGAAAAATTAGTTTCCATGGAGGCACTCACTCGATTTTGGGGTATGTCTATAGCAAACGTAAAACTTGCTATGATGTGCTCGTAGCATCGGGTGATATGCTCGTAGTATTATATAAATATGTGTATATATTTTGTCAACTAAAAAGAGCGTCTAGATAGTGCTAGCATATACATATATCACATGAATGACAGGCTATTTTGTACCACGTAAAAATTAACCACTTTACGCCGTTTACATCATTTAACGTGGCTAGTGTCCGCCACGGGAAACGCTACATTATATAAACATTCACATTGTAAATTGCAATCATTGCATCAGTATATTTCACAGTTTAATTTCTAAAATCATTATATCCGGAAGGTTGCATGATGGTGCTAGTAAATTTTTGCTATAATTAATATTTGTATAAAACAAATGTTATCAAAATGGGAAAGGCTATATATTAATTTAGACGAAATATGTATATGTTAATTGAGACGGCACCTGTGTCTCTTGACCTTGATTATCATAATTTGTGTAACGGTGAAGTGACACTAAGACTTTTGCAGAACGCCCTGGTATCACATAATAAACGATCATTGAGGTATTGTAAAATAGAAACTATCGGAGGCACCAAATATCTGCTTTTAGACTAAGTGTTACAAAATACGATATAAAATTTTAGTTCCAAATATCTTCGAACAATCGTCAGTATGGTATACACTTTACTAATAGCCCACATGTGCTATGAAAAACATGGTCAAAAGAATTTAATGCCATACAATTAGATTGATAGTCAATGAAATGGTGGAATTAACGATCTAAATATATATATATATATATATAGTTTACTACCGTAAGGGTGTGATCATACTCAGACAATATTATGGATTAAAATGTTGGCGGTATAGATTGCAAGCCCAGTTTGGGTCTTCCATACAAAGTGTATCTGACCAACGACTGCATTGATTAAGAGAACCTACCACCACTCCCAGGTCTCCCTCGTTGGATTTTATGTCTCCCATTCTACTACGGGTACGACCAGACTTGTCTATTGTAGCCTTTATCTTTATGCTTCGTAAAACAAACGTGTAGTCTTAGTGTCCCTTTTAATGCGAATGCCTCATATTTTAGTTGTAAATTCCGTTTATTTTTAATCTGAGATAAGAGCATTTTTTATACCTTTATTGTTTATTTTAAAAAGCAAAATGCCTTATATTTTAGTTATCAAATACGTTTATTCATTTTAAATTTAGACAGAGTCTTTATATACATTCATTAATTTATATTTTTTAAAGGCAAATACCTCATATATATTATGTTTCTCGGGTGAAAAGTAGTTTTCCGTTCTTTTAGACAAGATGGCCACTAATCGTATTAATATATATACTGTACAATAGTAGTTTATAGTTTTATTGAAATAAATCGCTTGCAGTAATTGAAAACGTTTGTTATGAACATCGCACAAGAGGGTGTAAAGTTATCAATCATCCTTCAGAAATCCTTCCGAAAAAGTTCGTCTACAGATTGCTCAGAATAAACATTTAAACGATTAGTGACCTCCGTGATTTTAATAGTATTTCACATTTATGTTATATGTTCAAATAAATAAAATGATATGGTAAACATAGAGAGCGTTATTTGTTATACTGTTTTCCTGAGATGGAAATAATAAAGAGCGTTTATATCATTTGTGTGTGATTAACCAATAGAATTGAGCTGTGTTATGTAAACAGCAGCAAAACTTGTGTAACACGAGCAGGTTCTTGTTTACGTACACCATCGTACGTCTTGACGACAATATACTATTTACGCGCTGATTATGTTTGGCATATGAACAAAACTATATATATTTTAATATTCCTTCTATTGATGGCGATTTGTACAAATATGAATATTTCTGCAACGAACGCCGCCCGTGCCTTTGACAATTGTGTGTCAATTTATTTAAAATATATAAGCATCAATCGATGACTGTTCATAACTTTTTCCGTAATCGATCGCAGACGAATGTGCTTTCCCATATAGTATTATCTTCGGAATACTATCTGGTAGCCTGGTTCTTAGAATTTGTCCAAAATTTCATGCAGTCATTTTATACCGATGCAGATTTTGTTCCATAGGTCGCAATCATTATGCTGTCTGGTCACTTTCTCCACCAAATCTGTATTTGCAACCGAAGTATGCATGTTCATTTCTGATTAGTGGGTCGACATATTTGGCGATAAATATATTGTCTTTGTGCAGTGGAATTCCTTGTAAATATAGCATGGCATTCTGGCGACTAGTATAGATTTATTCCCACTAATTAGTTCACCATGACTCCGTAAATTATCATTCAAATAACAGCATTTTAACTTCCATCAATCAGCCTGCATGGTTTGTTTATCTGTACACTATTGCAGACCATTGGAAATGCAATTACTGGCCTCGCTATGGTTCTGTCAGAGGTAATAATGTGAAACTGGTCTATTGCAAAAAGTGTCTGAATGATACCGATAATCGATCTATATTCAATATACGTCGATGTACCGATCCACAGCTGTTAATTAATCAAATGTTCAAAAATATTTTCGCACGAAAACAGACGCGTGTGGAACATCACCAATTTTGCATCTGTTCAATAAACTTTGTTGTCAAATCCCAATATTATATTACTAATTTGCGATGTACACAATAATATAGTGTCCATACATGAAGACGAGCATGCATGTCATTTTGAATGCCACTACTTATTTTTCATGCATTTAACCAAATGACTCTTTCGACTCGGGCTTGATTACTACTATCCACATGATTAGCGTTGCGTTTTAGCTTTAAAAAAGGTCTAGTTGTTGAAATTATCCTAAAAGCAAATCTGCTATGAGCACATCATTATAAAATCGCTGGTGCTATAGACATATCACACCACTGCTATAGACATGCCATATTTTCTTGCTATGACCTGCATATATGGTTATATTTTACTATGGAAAATGTAGATACATGACTGGAAATGTTGTCAATTATATTAAGGGAATATCCGCGGAAATAGCAATATATGCAAAGACTAGATTGTCTGGGCTTTTACCACAAAAATCGTAATTTTATGTAAGAAATGCAAATTTTGCCACAATTTTTGGCCTAACTTCCCGGTAAAATAGGATTAAACTGTGTCCATGTTTAACGAAGTTTGATGTACAGTTGGGTAAATTATAGCCACAAATAATACCACCACCGTCAACCACTAGTATGTGTTGGTTTCGGTGCAACTTGTGTCTAACCGTGAACGGTGTGCAAAACGCGGGCAATGTGGTTATTCCGCTACGAGCATGTCTTCCGCTACGAGCATGTCCGGATGCATGGGGTGAAAATAGTTCATTGGGGTTCTGATGCATGCATCTTCTTTTCTTGCTAAAATTCGGTACGTATCTACGGGCTAATGCATGAGTTGCCTTAGCACGCTGGTCATCCGTGTAACGAGGACCCGGGTACGTAACAAAGGACGCGAGTTCCGTATGAAGAAAATTTCGCGGGCTGGTCAACGAAATCGGTGAGTAAATGCCTTTAAAAATAATCTACCTATGTTTCAGTGTGCGTAGTGTTTTGGTACTATATTAGTCTAAATCGGTGGGTGCTAAATTGATGTAAACGTGTCCACAATTATTATATAAAGAGGAAAGTTGTTGGAAAATCCAGAAATAGCACGCAAATTGACCAAAAAAATGATGTTATAACGTGCAAATCTGAACAATTCATGACGTTGAGGAACCGCCGGGACCCCTGTCATTGAAATATAAGCAACAGAACCACCGCCAAGCAACCAGTTTCTAGCAAATCGAATATTTAACATTATCAACGAGTAACGAGGACCCGTTATCATGTAACGTTGGACGCGCATCAGATATCACATTGAGTAACGGCGGATGCGAATATTCCGACAAACAATTATTTAGAAACATTAATGTTTTGAATGTATAAGAAATCACATGTTTATGTGTTTTACCATTATTTGTCGCATTGTTAACCATCTGTTTCACAGCAAATTTTAAACAGACGAAACGTTGTCAGGAGACTTTTGTGCTTCCTCTCGCCATTACTCTGTTTTTCTTTGCACAACTAAGAGTGTATACATGTTTGCTATCGATAGGCACGTGGTTGGGTGGATTTCGGACACTTGCCATCGGCGAGATAATATAACTCAAGCTGATATGGGACCATGGTGCAAATTACACGTGTATGGAGATCACTATCACTTGCCAGTAGGCATGTTGTGATACTGAAACAGTAAATTTGTTGTTGAACATTTCATGCCTTATAAAATGTCCAAACTATATAAGACTTGTTAAGTTATCCATTTATTAGAACCAGTGTGAGTTTTGACATATTAGAAGGAAAATTCCAAGGGGTCGCACATTAAATACAGTCTAACGCTTGCATTCTCTTATTCTACAGGAATGGACGAGATAACACCTACCCCATTCCGATGTTACACCTGCAAACTACCACTCACCACCTTGGCTGACACGGTTGACCATGCCACCACATCACACCCGAGCACGGAACTAAATTACTTGAAGCTAAATCTGAACAACACAACAGGAAAGCTTGGATATCAAATAATAAGCCACCCAGGAATAATACCATCGGACAACAGTAAAGAAATCATAGTATCCAGCGACAACAACATCATTCTGCGACATATAAATGCCATAAAGAAAAGAAAAATTACAACGAACAAACAGGAACATCAGTATGAAATGAATAACATCTACAACCATGCATGACACCACCAATGATAGCACACACAGCAACATCGACAACACCATTCGTCATGCACACTGCAACAGCTGCAACTCGGACAGTGCCGACATCACTGACACCAACAGTGACAACAACACCAGCCTTGATAAAGAACCAGAGTCACTGGATTTCGACACCTTCCGTGTGCAGCTTAATAAAGTATTGCCAACATTTTATCGCCGACTGACTGAGTGTGGACACACAGAAATATTTTTAGTTTTTTGCCAACTTATAGCATGTTGTCTTTTATGTGAGATAATGAATGCTGCCGTAATGATTGCAATTTTTTATACTTCTTGCCACATTCGTTGCACTGGTTCCCAGCACCAGAAGGCGGGATCGCTTGGGAATCTTGGCTGCCATCGACTTCAACGAATTCACCTTCAATAGGCACTAATATTTCTCCGTCTGCAAATGAAAAATAGGAATTTATAAATAACAAGACGTGTCTTCTCACTCGTGGCTACAGTTAATATATTGGGGTGCAACTGTTATTTTGGAAACTTTTAGGAGTGTTTGGCTTGGTTCAAGGGGATACAGTTGGAAAAATCCAGGTCGACATGCATCAACCGCCCCAACGGAGACGATATGGACACTCCCCGGTGTGTTACAGTATATTTCCCATTATGTTGTGCAAAACAAATCGAACTATTATTTGGACATATTTGAATATTTTAGCTTGATTGTTTTTCAAACATAACCATATATGCCCATGACATCATGGGAAGGTAAATATTTTTTACGAAAAAAAAACGCGTCCGTCGTTACAAATTTTCGCGTCCAGTTACTTTCCCCCAGAAAATTCAACGGGTCCTCGTTACTACCAGAGTTGCTGGAAACGCGAATAAAAGTTCATTTTACTTGCATCTATAGCAATCCTGAAATTTCTACGGTATTTTATATATGTGAAAGGTACACATATCATCCGGCACAACAACATATATTATGGAGGAGGTTTCGTATTTATGAATTTTCATTAGTTATTTGAACATATTTTCTTCGATAAATCGAAACCTCACAGTTTATGGTCACAAATGATGCTAAAATATCGAATCCAGCATGACATAACAAATTGTAATTGGAGAACCAACTATTGTTAATGATAATAATACAACATATTCGTCTGCTGAACCCGACAAGGTATTATAATAACGATCTGTGTGTACCTACCTGAACTCATCGCTCGTGGACAGCATGAGGGATTAGTCGCGTCCTTTGTTACGTACCCGGGTCCTCGTTACACGGATGACCAGCGTGCTTAGGCGCATAACGAATATTGTCCGCGTTTTCCTCGCGGAGTTATCTCCCTTTATCTGGGAAAAATGACATTTTTAGATCTCGAAAATTATGAGCAGCAGAGCATTTAAAATTGGACAATATGAACACCTCGATATGCCATACTGAACACGGGCATCAAAACTTGTGTCTGCGCTTTCCCTGAGGAGTTTCCGCCCATAAAAGGCACACCTCCAATTAATTGTACACAGCTGTTCTCGCGTATGATTTCACAGTCGTCTTGCATGGTCTTTGTCAATTCTGTGCTCGAAAACGAAAACTGGCTAATGAAAGAGCAAATATGGTACAACCAGAGACGTGGCGACAGGGGGGGGGGGGTGCTGGAAATTTCATACCTGCCAAAACATTAGTTGGAAATTTCACACCAACAATAGGTTGAAAATGGTCTTGTAGTTTGATTTTCAAACAATTTATTGGGGGAATTAATTGTTTTTGGACCAATATTTGCATATTTTCCTATTTTTGGTAAAAATTTTGGACTGAAATGGTCATCAGTTGGAAATTTTTCAACCTCAGGGGGGGGGGGTTACAGGTTGGAAATTTCCTACACTTGGAGAGATTGTGTCTTGGTCCCCCCCCCCCCCCCCGTTGCCAGTCAAAAAATGCTAGTTAATTTAAAAAAAAACAATATTGTCATACATTTGGAAAACATTGGAATTGTCATTAGTTGGAAATTTTCCAACCTAAGTGGGGGTGTCAGGTTTGAAATTTCCAACCCTAGGAAGGCTTGAGGCTAGTCTAGATGCTAGGATTTAGCGATTTTCTTGTTCAGATTTCAAAATTTTCCCACACCGGGCCGAACCATGGTCGGCCCGGTGTGTCGTTGTCCCTCCCCCGTGCATGGCCAATACAAAACTGATAATTTTGGTTAAACTTGTGGACTGAAATGGTCATCAGTTGGAGAAATTTCCAACCTGGGGGGGGGGGGGGTATGAGGTTTGAAATTTCCAGGAAAACTTCAATTGAGGCCAGTCCAGATGCTAGGGTTTGCAATTTTCTTGTATAGTTTTCAAAATGTTCTCACACCGGGCAGAACAACCATGGTAGCCGTGTGCATTTATCTGGAGTTAGACCACTAGATGTTAGGATTTATGAAATTTTTCAGGTTATAATAATTGAATTTTCTCATACCGGGAATAGAACCATGGTTTATGAACATATAGCAGCATATTAGGCTTGAGCACTGATTGTCCAAGGGAGGGGTGCAAATGGAATTATGCAAAACTTGTGTTTTTGTTTGATTCTGATTCAAGGGGGGGTGCAATTGGACAACACAAACAAACAAACAAAAAGAAGTCCGGCGACGATAATATAGTATTGCATATTCGAACGAGAAGACTGGTTGCGACCGGAATCGTCCGTCTGAAAGTTTTTTTTCAGGGGTTTTCGATATATAAGGCGAAAGGCGAAATTCACGCACTTTCCCGACAAATCTAAAGAGGCTAATTAAGGCGAGCAGCCTCGGTATACTGTAGGCATGTCCCCAAAGGTTGACCGCTCTACTATCAAATTAAAGCAACCTGCTGAACGGATAGCGAGCGTCGGGGTAGGTCGAAGCTTTTGGCAAATTCCCCGAAACTCGTAACGGGGAAAACATTTGTAAAAATCGCGAATCGAATTTTTTTAATTTTGACGACTGGATGTGGTTAGTAGTATCAATTAACGCACAACTTTAGTGTTAACATGTGATATGTATTGCTCTAACTAAACCTCTATTTTCCCGCCAAATCTAAACGGGCTAATGAAGGAGCAAGTATACAGCGATACACCCTAGGTAGGCCCGCAAAGATTCACCGCTCTACTATAAAAGCAACCTGCAAAACGGAGAGAGCGCGTTGACACCGGGGGGGGGGGGGGGGGGGGGGGGGGTAGGTCGCGGCTTTTGGCAAATTGCACCGAAACTCGAAAAGGGAACAAAATCGGGAATCGTTATTTTTAAATTGTGACCAGTGCATGTGTTTGGGTAGTATCTACGGGTAACATTAGTGCGAATTTCCAGGTTTTAGAGCGGACGGGTTCACCTAGCGTTTTCCATTGTGATTGAGTTATCTCTCTATTACATTTAAAGACATGTTATGGACTTGTTCGGGTGCGTGAAACTGATAAATTAGTACTCAGGGGGCTATGCCAACTGGGAGAATGTGGCATTCTACTAACATCGCCCAAAATCTCAAAGAAATCGATTATACAACTCCATAGAAAACATCGTCTGAAATGCGCTCAATTGTAAATATTTACATCTCCTCTATCCAATGAGAAGCGTGTATGGGACCGGAATTCTCCATTTTAAAACATATTGTCCGAGCCCCCGTCATAATACGGCGAATTAGGGAGGTTTTTATTTCATATCGAAATGTCAATTCAAGTCTTAACAGCAGATCACGAAGCACCAGTTTACCTTCACACGAAGAGGAACAAACCTATGCATAATTATGTTACCCGCCATATCAAATCCAGTCGTAAGTCGGGATTTTTTTTACCCTGTGCCAATGCATTCTCTTATATATGCGAGTCGACCATAGGTCGCCTCGCATATATAAGAGAATGCACTGGCCTAACAATTGTTTTATCATGTTTTTTAAATAAATATTTCTTACAATTCTTAGGACATAAAATAAAAAACATCCATTACCCTGCAGGGAGCCCCACACATATATAGAAGCATATAGAAGAGTGTCGTCTGCTCATGTTTGTCTGGGGCTCTGTATGGGTGAAATTATAAAATTGTTAAAGAATACAAGAACAAATTATTAAAATTGTAAAAATTGTTAGGCCAATGCATTCTCTTATATATGCGAGGCGACCTATGGTCGACTCGCATATATAAGAGAATGCATTGGCACAGGGTAAAACAAATCCCGACTTACGACTGGATTTGATATGGCGGGTCACATATAATAAACCCATTGGATGTCGATGCCATGGAAGTATATCTGATTTCACGGAATCAGACCTCTATTTATGCTTTATATTTAGTTAGCATGTACAAAAACAAATCAATAAAAGGTAAAAACAATTTTACAATGTTGGAAACAAAGTTGTAGGAAGGATTCGTAACTTCCTAAACCGGGCTATTAAATAGCTCTTGCCAACTGTTATATCTTGGATTTCAAAAGAAATGTCACAGATTGGACACTAAGTGAACTCCGTTGTGTCATTACAAAGTTCACATGTGAATACCGGTACATCCATTTTGTCCATGTGTGAATTATCACCCAAATATAAAATCATAACAAATACGCCAGTTGTGGTTAGGAACAGAAAAAGAGCCATTTTGAAGAAAACTGAGTCGAGTTTCTCGTGGAGCATATCAAACCACTTCTTTTTAGATATCTCGTTCTCAAAATCTGTTCCCTCGTTATCACCATCTTTTTCGTCGCTTTCTGGCATTCTTACTCGTGTAATGCAGGCATATATGCATAGCACTGGTTTGCTGGCGTGTTCAATATTGCAACTAGTTATTGTCAATATCACCGATGCAGCACTGTATGAAAGCATCAGAGTTATGTACACTTCCAGGTAGCATATATTGTCTCCATTGGCCGGTAGAATGGACGATATGAAGTTCATAATTATTGTGAAAGATAAGAGGACGGTGATGGCGTAGGAGATTCTCTCGCCACAGTGAACTGGGATTTTAAATGTGAACATGCTCAAAATGCTAAGCATGACTAATGGGAGAATTGTGTTCAGTATAATAAATGTTGGTCTTCTCTTCAAAGTTATTTCTGCTACATAAAAACTCATTTGAGTGTTGCTAATGCTGTGCTTAACACAACCAATCATATCCCAGTTACTATTGTGTGATAATACACACAAATTGTCTGTCTGGTTTAGATTCATGCTGAAATTAGTATGGAATGCCCCATACCCATATGCCCAATCTTCAAAGACCAGTTTACATTTCTGCTGGTCGAACGGAAAGTAAGATATCACCACATTACAATCGCTGTGGAATGTCGCACCTGCAACCCAATAGATTCTTCCATCACTGTGAACAGTCACCATTGATTTTTTTTCATTGAGATCAACCTTAATTCCATGAAAGTTGGTCAGTTCGATCCCAGGTAGCCAGACATCTTCTGTCCGGAGCACAATTTCTGAGATGTTTCCATAATCTGTTGAGTTCCACTGTGAAGATGTGTCCTTCCATCCAAGTCTGAGATAACCAGTTGACCACAAAGCTTGGGCAATCTCATCAAGTCTCAAAAGTTTCATCAGATGGAATACAATCTCAACCTCAACGACTGTCTGTCCCTCTTCTACGGGTATAGCCTTCATGTTATGTCCAGCAATAATGTGGTCATATAGAAGTTCATGCTGCGTTTTCTTTGTCAAACTGTATGGAATAAATACAACCAAGAGAATAACGAGCGCCAACATTTTGAAATAGTAATTCCAGTTTGAAGAAATTTCAAGAGTTTCAATCCTAAATCACACCAGTTGTCTATAAAATCACAGAATCAGACTCCGTGAAGAAAACATGAACGTTTAATCTGGTCTCGATTTCTCTGAACTTATAATCATCGTTGTCCAACACCACTTGTTTGTCAGACCATTTAGTTAGGAAGTCGCGCCGGTAGTTATTCAAACATAACCTTTAAGCCTCCATTATAATGTTTATCTTTTATAGCATTTATCTTCATGTGACATCGACCCACAGAGGAAAATATACGTGTGTATTAATGCATTCTTGTTTGTTTTTTGCAGTGATTTCTAATTATCTTTACTTTTCACCTGAGTAGTATAGATCGCAGGCTTTTAGTTTAAAAGGTGCCATGCTGTGGGGTATTGTCTGAAAGCATAATTATGTTGTAATAGTTCAAGGCACCTTCGACGTAAACCAGCTGGTGTAATCGGTTTTTAATTTATTTTACACTACAAATCAATACATGGTGCTATATATCGGAAAGAGCGACAACTCTCGTGTTAAATTTAAAATCGAATATGCCGCGTAATTATGAGTAACCTCAGATTGTTTATATTTAATACACACTGTCACTTTGTGAGGTAAAATGAATTTGTATTCTTGTAAACATTGTAATAACATATATTTTGTACATTACATTACTACTTTCAGTTGATAAATCTTGTGGAGATCAGAACAAATATATTAATTGTTATGGAATAAACAGGTTTACTGTCACAATTGTGACATTTTATTATGTTGTCGGAGATTTTAGTTGAACAGTACAACGCCAAACCTCGATATAGAGAGAAATACACAGGACTTCGACTTATACAGCATTATCCCATACGGATTTCACTAGCTTGTTTATGTCGAAGGAAACTTAGTCTAATGTTGTAAATAGGTGATCAGAAGAATCTGTTGCGTTTGAATAAATATAACTCAACTACAGGCAGCCCATTGTTTTACTTCTGAACAGCGCGACATTTGATAATGAAAGTGTCCATGACACTGTAACTCAAATTGGAAAGGGAACAATTTCATGTGTTACAGACTTACAGTCAATGGAGCGATTAGGAATGCGGAAAGTTGAAAGGTCTAAGTAATACTAGATTATCAACATGAAGAGATATATAAAGTAAAATCAAGATGGTTGCTGATGGCTATGTTTTCCAATGAAATTCAAAAACATTTGATAGCTTCCATCTAGTAGATCAATATCAAGATTAATTTATGAAGTTTGACGATGATCGGATGAGGGAAGTGGACTGTAGGGTGTGCCAAAGGACTTGGTCATGCAAAGAGTAAACTCCAAGATGGCTGATGGCGGCCATGTTTTTTGGCCGAATGATCCCAAAATGACTCGTTTCCCATCTACATCTCAATATTAACATCCATGATCAGACAAACAGTATGGCATGTAGCCCGTGCTACTGGATTGAATTTTGAAATCCAAGATGGCCGCCATGTTTTTTTGCCGATTGACCCCAAGAATGACTCGTTCCCATCTACATGCCAATGTCAACAGCCATGACAAATTTCCGATGAATGGCAACAAGCCATATTTCCGACTAAATCCTGAAAAGTTATCCATAATTATGCTGTGGTTAAGAGGTCGATTAACTTAGGGCATTACTGTACATGGCTGTACATGGTGCGACCAGCTTAAAGTCCCCTTGATGGATGCATGAGGCGCACATATATGTATAATTCTGAGAAACTGCATGACGCTGTCGCCGATCAATCAGAAAAATTCACACCCATTATAGAAGCGAGCATCGATTGCGATGACAGTCAGGTTGGATGATTAGCTTTCAAGACATAGGTATCGGATGTCGTTTGTTAAGAGGG
>CP136067.1:90073055-90252188 GCA_032622095.1 Siphonodentalium dalli | reverse complement strand
AAACAAAAAAAATTCAACAACATGCATTACTGGTTGGAATACTATAAGCAATGAGAACAATTTCAACCTATATATGGTGTAACATTCCAATTAGTGCTATGGCAGACATGGAACATCCAACTGTCAACCCAACCCGGAACTCAAACACAACCCACCCCCCCCCCCGCGGTCGCGACATCCCTGGTCGCCTGAGCAAACTTGATTGATGAGAGATCGGGTAACCAAATGTATGTAGTCAAGAAGTAATAACCAATTTACCAGTATTTTACAGAGACAGCAATTTCCTAGCATGATTCATTTTGTCTTGAATTCACATAACAGGTCCTATTTATGGTCCTGCTCGGCGGATCATCATTGTTGTGTGCATCATTGATTTGTCGCCAATGTTGAATTCCCACCTCATACCTGTGTGCTCTCCATCTCGAGCTGTCATGCTGAGGTACTCTGCATTCAGGTTGCTGTCATAGCAGCATCTGTACCACCACGCTCCGTGTGTTGAAATGGAACATTGGTAGTTAAAACTGCAGGGGGTGTGATCATTGTCGAAGGTGCTGAACTCGTTCCCATCGTGCCCGGTCATTGAATCGCCAGCGTCGCCGCTGTATCCTGACACGTGGATGGCGTAGTTGTTCGATGAGTCGTCTATACTGAATCTTGAATATCTGGCATACCGCTCATTCCCGTCGCTCGTTGTCAACTTCACGTGCAGCTCACTTGTTCCATTCGAAGTGAGTTCATAAATAGTTTGCAGTCCAATCCAGAAGTTTCCACTTGTGTTAGGGTCACCGAATCCGTTAACATACTCGTTCCAACCTCTATAGAAATCCGTGCTTCCGTCTCTTCGTTGTTGAAAGATGGTCCAGCCCCCTCCGTCGATAGTCATGTCGCAGACGACATTGACATCTACATCGCCATCTGGTCTGATTTTGTACTGGCCGTCATTCACACATTCAGCTTCTCTCAGCTCTTTACAATCTTAAATTAAAGTCAGATTCGTGTTAGTGTTATCATCCCTAGCTATAAGTGGTCCTGCTAAATTTCTGTGATGCTGTTATGGCAAACAGATGCTGTTAAGAAAAATACCGTTATTTGTTCTAAAGTTGGCATTTGTGTAGGGTTCGGATAATCTGTGCATATGCATGAAAGACCACTATGTGTATCAAACAATCAAAAACGTATACGAAATATTTTAATACATGGTTGTAATAGTTGTTATAAATCTATTATACTCAATATGGCTATTCACGTCTTTATACAAACAAAAGCTAGCCATAATTTTTTTTTTAAATATATATATATTCTTGAATGTTTCATACAGACACTGGCTTTTTTTCTTAAAATCGATCCATTATAACCAAATACCGCGAAATGACAACTTTATAAAAACAAAAATAACGGTAATGTTTCGTAACGGCATCAGTTTGCCCTACCATCATCGTAGCAATTCAGCAGGACCCACGAACATCATAGTAGGACTACATAAGCAGGACCACTTATCAAGGTGTGATCAGGCCAGTTCACAATTAAAGTACCCCCTATATTAAAGATGTAACCCGGTTTCAGAGCGTCATTCACGACAACGACATAAAAACAATCTAACATCGAGTGAGAGCTTTCCTATGAATGGCAACAAGCCATATTTCCGACTAAATCCTGAAAAGTTACCCATATTTCTGCTGTGGTTAAGAAGTCGAATAATTAGAGCATTACTGTATGTTGAAAAATTGTATAATCCTTATATGATATATAAACTTAGACCTATACATACCAAGAATATAATTCCTTTTATTGAAACAATATTAGACTAGACGTTTGGATAACGGTTTTTATCTGATGCAAAAATACTACTATTTGATAGCTCAGCATATAATGCATAATAGTACTCACATATCTGAGCTACAACTCACCTTTGTATCCCGTCTTTGAAACCTGCAAAATTAATTAAAAATGGTGAGCATACGTGCTTGTATATAGGGACCAGTGTTAAGGGGGAGACGCAACGTTTTGCATAAATCACAGTAAATCCAGCCAGAAATGGCAAGTGATTTTCAACAAAGAATTTCTCTGGATCTATCTGGTGAAAAATCTTGAATTATTACATATGATAATTTTCATTATATATAGAATCAGAGCAATTATAAAGAGACAATAACAATAATGGATTTAATACATTGAGAGGTTGAAAATATTTGTTTCGTTTCTGTCCCTTTAGGTACCGAGAACTGCCAGAAAAATTTATAATTTCAAACAACATGTCAACCATCAAATAGCTTATTGTCTTGACTCCATGAGAGGAGGCTTCATTTGTATCATAATGTTGAGTTAGCTTTTTAATTGCATATGATAGCATCATACCCCATGTATTATAATGAAGAATAAAGCAGTCACAAATATGCCAGCCCAATGAAAACAAATGTTCAAATGTGGTGCCGTCCACTCAAACAGGGAGCAATCAACAGAAATTAGGCCGCAGTGTTAAGAGATATGGTGGTCAGATTTAACTTGGTTATGAACCCATGACCCCAGAACTCAACTGAGCCCAATTTTTCAATGACCAACAAGCATGGCATGAAAATTCTCAATAATAAAAAATTATTTATGGTAGTTGTCTTTCTGAATGAAAATAATCATTTAATTTCATGAATCAAGAAAAATTAAGTCTCCTCTCATGATCTTCAGATATGATATCATGCATATATGAAATGCACTTTCGAAAAAAAAATATGTTTTTACAGTAGTTCTCGGTACCTGAACACAGTGAAATTTAAAGATTTTTCATGCCATAAAAGTAAATGTAAATGAGATTATAATAACCAAATGTCCAATGGTTCTTAGTATGGTACCACAATAATCTCTTGTACAAAATGTCACAAAGATATTCCTGATAGATTTAGAGAAAATACATTTTGAAATACCAGGAAATTTTGGTAAAACGTGCGTCTGACCCTTAACACACACTCTGTGATATTTACATAATGCGTCCTATCATATTCTGGTAGACTTTTCATTTATCGGAAGGGTGTGGCATCTCTCATATTACGTCACCATGTGCTGCGTTAATCGTTTAGATTTGACACTGGTCGTAAACTAAGTTTTGATTGGTGGTTATGACTAGGAATCCCGGGGCTCGGAAATAGAAACTATACGGCATGCAATCAGACCTACTATTATATAATGTGGGTTCCATGTTTACTGAGACTGGATTAAGACTAACTGAATGACGACGAAAACGACCATTTCATCTAGTCCTGTCATCCCAAACATGGTGAGTTCCATATTATGTGACTCCCATAGAAAAACGTCTGATTTCTGAAACACGTGAAATGTTCTGTTTAACACCGCTCAGTGTTGTGTAGATTGAAAACATTTTTCGTTTGTTTACAATAAATTTCGATATTTTTCACATAATGTTGATTATATCTATATACGAAGACAAGTTAGGAACATCAAAACACTCGGAATAATTGACGACAATACTAAACTTCTATTACGTATTATCTATAAATCCTTGAGATAAAGTTCGTCTTGAGACCACGATTATTGTGCTAATTCCACGGATCGGCTGCAACTGGGTCTGATAAATATCGAATATCTTGTACTTAAAACGTCTGAATGTTTGAATATTGCTATTTACACGACGCACGAAAGGTCCAGAATGGCTTATATAGCGCCAAACATGAGTTTTGGGCAGCTTGTTAAAATTATTGCCAAAATAAATAATTATCTGGTGCACGGCAAATTACAGAAGCAATGTCGATTCACCTGATTTGTTAGTGTACGGCAAATTGCAAGTAGAAATAAATATTTACCAATTACAGGCAAATAATTGGTTCAAAACAGGATTCATATCATTACAAATCAGTATGATAAAGGTGATACCATTTTGTTTATTTCCAGCTCATTGGCACACCGCATGTACACCCATTAAATATTGTGATTTATGTTTGGGCTTTAAAATCACATTAGAGCAGATTAACTACCCGGAAGTTGGTCAGCATGATAAGTTTAAATGTCCAATTTGAATTTCAATAAATATTTTATCGGGCGATAGTTATGATACAGTTTCCCAAATACGTCAAACACTATAATGGGCATTCGTGATTAAAGACCTCCAATTAACTAATGTTTGAAAGAAATCCTACTTTCGATCGCGTCTTGCTTTATATAGAACTAGCAGGGTTACCCGGCGTTGCCCAGGTTAATGTATGTTGTGGATATTTGTTGGGAATAGAGAATGCTCTTGCTTAATTGTCATTCTGTTTATCACGATTAATCCGTTCCACCAATAATGAAGTATTTATTTATTTACAACTGCGTATACATTAGACGTTATAATATGATACATGAACATCATAAACACATTAGTTCGATAAAATATTATAATTGGGTTTTACATATTGAGATTATCAATCAATCTAGTGGGTTGGACTAAGATCTCGAGGACACCTGGCTATCATATATCCATGAAGATACAGATGTTTCAAAGAAATTTCCAGGTGCTCCTCTGTTCATGGTGCTATATATATTGGCTAAATATTCTTAGTTTAAACGAAATGTTGCTGCGCACATATATCAGCTACATGTGCCAGGCACAGTGCGAGATTTTGAGTTGTTTATGTCAGTCGATGAGTCTGTTCTAAAACCCTTGTCAGATGTCAGTATTGGTAGGATCCTGAAAAGTCTAGTGCTACTAACTGCATTTTCTTGTATATCAGAAGAAACCATATTTGACTGCACACTGTGACCACTATTTTTGAACAGGCCTTCCATATCTCTTGACAAATTGTAACTTTTTGTGGAAAGTGTATTGAATGGAACAGACTAAATTTTTTTATTATAATATGCAATCCTCTGACGGTTCGAGGTCTCTCAGTTTGCACGAATATATGTATCTCTTCAATAGAATGATAAATATACGTTTAATGCTTCTTCTAGTTATCTCTTTTTGCTAGCTCATTGTGTGAATGCCTTGATTGCCATTCCCATATAAATATGACTGTTAAGAAGATATAATTGTTCAAGTGACTTATGTGGGTCACCATATGTCGGGATTGTGAAATGTGAACGCCGAACTACTTAAAATGATATGGAGATGGCCTGGTGACTGTATATAACTTATATGTGAATATCGGCGAATATCAATGATAGTGCATATCCGCTCGCCATCCGTGACGCAAACGACACCAAATGTGATTTAATTCATGGTATATCATTAGAGAAAAACGTGTATGAATTTGGTGGAATTTGGTTTATTAAATCAATTGTTGATGCAACGCTGACTCGAACAACGCCATATTGCGAGGTGATTATGTATTCGTTTGGTGGAAATCAGCGACAAAACTATTTCACCATATTTTTTTAATTTCCCCTCCCACCAACAGCGTCATTTTAGAAAATTTTAACCCGCACCATTATCTTCCTTGTAAAAGGTTACCCCTCTTAGAACGCCTTGGTGCCATCTCGATTGTACCGCGTGAAGTTATATATAGAACGCACACAGACAGACAAAAAGACAGACAGACAGACAGCACGATTTTATTTCTTGTATCATTTGAGAAGAACGTGTCTGAATTTGATGGTAATTGGTACTAAAAATATTTTGTATCAGTTTTGGTGACCCTCCCGTCCCTATTTCGGACTCAAGCTGCACACACTAAGACTCATTAGAGATTAGAGATGCATATATATGAAATTGGTGAAAATTGGCGAGTATACAAATTCGTATCAAATTTAAGGTCCCCATATCTCTCACCCATAGGGCACCAATTTGGTGTATCTAAACCACACGATAAGATTCCTCGTATCACGGAGAAGAATATGTATCAATCTGGTGGAAATCGGCACTAAACATATAGATATAATTTTTTGTGCCCCTCTCATCTCTATACACCACTGACTCGAATGGCCCCATTTGTGACTTCCTTAAACCACACTATTACACTCCTCATATCATGGAGATGATTGTTTATAAGTTTGGTAATAATCGGCGACTAAACAATTTTTTTATCAAATTTGGTGCCAACCCCCCCCCCCCCCCCTCTCCATCTCCCACCCAAACAGCACCACTATGGCGTCTTTAAATCACGATTAGATTCCTCGTATCATGGATAAGAACGTGTATCAATTTGGTGGAAATTGGCGCTAAAAAAGTTGTGCATCAATTTTGGTGCCCCTGTCCATTTCAATGCAACCCTGACTCGAATGAGGCCACATTTGACAGATAAAAGTCACACCATCAGACTCCTCATACTATGGGGATGATTTTGTATAAGTGTGGTGGCAATCGGCGACTTATTATCAAATTTAGTGACCACCCCTCCCAATCTCTCAACCAAAAACAACAATTTGGCGTTGTTAAATCGCACAATTAGATTCCTTATATCATGAAGAAGAATATATATCAATTTGGTGGAAATCGGCGCTAAAATTAGTTTTATCAATTTTGGTGCCCCTCTCCCCTTCCGTTCATCCCTGATTCAAACGACGCCACTTTTGACATATTTAACCCTTTGAACCCTAGCTCCCCACAACGATCGACACCCTGACCCTGGGCTCCCAGTGGTATCTTGACTTATTGTAGGCAGTGTGTATGCGTGTGGTGTTGTTTATGTTCAAGTGGTGCCACATGTCTGAAACTTTTGAGGTATGTTCCACATGGACCACTTATTATTTTAAGATCTGGTCACATTGCCACATGGTCACTCCATGGTAACGGTTGCTAGGCAACTACCCGATATTGAAAGTAAAATACAATTATAGCTTTATCGTCGTGATTCAGCCCAATGAAGTGGCGTTTTTGAGGCAGTCAAGACCCTGTTGTGAAATTTGATATATATCTGACCAGCAGAGTGAACCTAACTTGTATCTAAGGGTAGCAACGGTTGCTAAGCAAATACCCCAAATGATAGAATGACACCATTGCCCTGTGCGTGTATTCAATTGTATTATGCCAAAATTTAGACAATCCATGGCATGCACATGGTGGTGGTTATGTTCAACTGGTGCCATATGTCTGAAACTTTACAGTTATGTTCCAATGGACCAGAGTCAATTCCATGGTGTGAAATTTGAGATAGATCTGGTCAGAAGAGTGAACCCAACTTGTATTTAACGGTATCAATGGTTGCTAAGCATATATCCCAAGTGATCGTATGACACCACTTCCCTGTGCATACAATGGTATTATATCCCATTTTATAAATCGCATAGGGGCATGGTGATGGTGAAGCTCAAATGGTGCCACAGGTCTTAAACTTTACATAATTGTTCAATAAAGTAAGATTTGACACGTGTTTGTAATGCGCACAAACAAGTAGATCGCACTAGATGATATTGTGACAATGCAACCCCTTTCCACAGGACTACTCTGCATGATGCAATGTCGAGACGAGTAACTGTATAATGCAAACTCATATGCTGTGGGGATATTTGGTGTGATTGTATTGTTACACAAAACCCCATACATTTATCATTGTATCCTATGCGCATGCGAGAACAAATCGACTCAAATAAGTGACTGCGCCTTCCTCACATATGCCAGAACACGGATTATGTATACAAGAATAATTGGTGTCGAAATGATCGAAATGGTGTCTTTCTACAATCATGCAAACCGTTCAACAGTGTATAGCGTTACGCGAATCGCTTCAAATAATGTACGTTTGTTGAATGCTGCGCTGTGCGCATGCGCATATTTTCCAACCCCCAACTATTCGGCAACAAACCCATACACATGCACCCATAGCACTGCTGAAGTTCCTGTGAATCATTAACATAGATATAAGTGGATATACCAATGGTTAATTATAACACATATAAACATGCTACATATGTTTATGACGTCACCGAATGCTATTGGCCGCAAAAGCGGCCAGTCGGGTGTATGAACGTTTTCTGGCTGGCCGCTTTTGCGGCCAGTCGGGTTCAAAGGGTTAAACCACACCGTTGGATTCTTCATATCATGGGAATGATTATATGTAAGTTTCGTGGCTATCGGCGACAGAAAAAAATTCTGCCCCCCCCCCTTCCGGGCACCCCTGACGCGAACGATGCGACTTTTGCCATATTTAAACCACGCCATTAGATACCTCATATTATGGGGATGATTATATATAAGTTTGCTGGCAATCGGCGACATTGTTTTTTTCTGCCCCTCCCCCTTTTCTGCCCCTGACAACAACGGCGTCACTTTAGAAAATTCTAACCCCGACCATTATCTTTCTCGTAAAAAGCTACTCCTAGTAGACCCCTTTGGCATCATTTAGATGGTCCCCTGTGAATTTCTATAGAACACAGACAGACAGACAGACAGACAGACATTCGCAAATATAGATATAGATAGAACAACTGGTTAGATACCAGATACTAACACTGGTTATATAGATGCAAAATAAACGGCGATGCGAACTAATAGAAAAATATATTGGTGTCCTTATCAATAAGATAGGAGTACATCGTTAGCATAATATCTCACTTAAAGGGATACTGTACTCATATGTTGTTGTTGTTGTTGGTTTCTATAGTCTCTGAGTCGTAGAATAAGGTAACCAGATTTATATTATTTCAAAGTCTGTTGAGTACGAAGTAATCTTATGGATGGCAGATATGCCGGAATGCAAAAATAAAAATTGTCGTTGTCGAGCAATTTTTGTACAGTTTTCAAGCAAGTGTATCAAATAAATGTTATATTGTATGTATACCAGTCCCATATACTCATTTAAGTCATCGTATATTCACCAGGAGAGTGAGTGGCTAGAATTTACGCCTCGTATCAATATAATTGTTTACACGACCACGTGTGCCACGCGTTGCCCAATCCACCATCCATGAATTAAGTCGTGCACACGGAAATTCGTAAGTTATTTTATGGCTCCAGCCATAAATTAAATTTATATCAAATTATTAGCTTTGATTTAAAGATAACCTATTAACCTGATCGATTTATAGAATACATCTTCGACTCAAATTACTTATTTTTCTATATAATATCAAAATGATCGTTGTTATTATCGGGCAATTATTTAAAATGGCGTACATTAGCCCTTTAAAAGAGCAAGTAGATGTTCAGTTTAAAATGAACATTTTCCTGGCTAAGGAGAGGATGTAAAAATGCAAAACATATTTGTTCAAGTTGTTTCTCTCTATCACCAAAATACATTCGCTCCTACCAAAAACTCATCAAATCCATTGTATGAGTTACTTGCATTTACAGAAGAATATCATGGAATAACAGAGTAGTGATAATATTTTATTTTTTTTATACAACGGTTCATTTGATAAATAACACAATTTGTTCCCCAAACTAACTAGGAAGTGAGTCACAATCACTCATATGGCAGACGCATTAGCTTCATACGGAATACATGTAGTAAAGTAAGCTGATTTCATTTTATGCCTACGTTTTCGAATGTTTGCGGCCTGTTTTCTAGACATTGGAGGGCCATATCTAGGACGACAAGGAGGTATACTTGCTAGCGGTAACATTTTACGAGGAAGATAACGGTCAAGTTCAAAACTAACAAAAGTGTGTCCATCTCGGTCACTGGCAGGGATGGGGGTCGAGTAGGTTCGCCAAAATTAATAATAGAAGAAAAAATGTACGTCGGTTTTCACCAGATCAAATGTTAGTGATACACTGATTACAATTATGAGGTCTAAAGTATCAAATTGATGCCGTCCGGACCATGGATGGAGTTAGATGAGGACAGCAATGTTAGTAAAACAATTAATTTTGTGTTGTTGATTTCCACCAAACCTATATGTATATACACTTCTTGATACCAGGGGCCAGTTTCATGAAACAAGGTCTTAAGATGATCTTAATGTGGACTTAAAGATACACAATCAGATTTGACGCCCCAAAATTACTATTCCTTCGGCTTCGGGGGTCAAAAAAACTATTCCATTCGAGTCGAGGAACCCACTCGTCAAAGCTCAGAGTGATCAGATATCTATTTTTGAAATATGTCATTTCTCGAGATATGTGCTTTTTCAGCCTGGAAAATATTCGTCAAACCGACCAAATTGCGGATGAAGATCGATAACTCTAAAATCAAGTGGTAATACGGCAAGATTTCGAGATAATCAAGTGATAATACGAAATTTTATACCACAGTTGACAGTGGTTTGCATTATTTTGTTGTAATTAATCGATTCTGATAATTAAAGCGTATTTTAAAGAAATGTTATTGTTGTTGTAACTTGATGATACGGGGACCGTATGATCGGATTGAGTACCTTTTGTCTATAAGATGTGCGGTGGATCTTAAGATTTTTCCTTGCCGTTTCAGGAACACGTTTCATATAACAAACTTAGGCTTATCTTAAGTGGGAAGTTAAGATCCGCGCATTTAGACTGGCTCGACTCCATTTGTTACATCTCTGAGCAAAAAATAATGGTTAAGTGTATGACATCTTCCCAGATACGATTATGACGTAAAGTAGGGCATGTCTACGCATAATTAGGAGATTGTAATGAAAGAGCGGTAATCATTATAGTACTGTAGCTAATGCATATACGGGGTGCGAGTTTTAACTGTATTTTCGCGAAAATGTCCATGCACGCATGGCTGCATGCTTCCAATGTATATCATATACAAACGCAACGAGCTCCAGCAATATATTGCTTCAGTTATTAAAGAGACTTATAGATAATAAGTTTGGAGATGGACCTTTACCATATAGTAGGCCATGACATATGTTTGCTTCTGTCGTGTTGCTGGTATGATTTAGGTTCGAATATTTTGAAGCATTTAATTCGAGGAAACCGAATATTTACCATAGTTTTAAGTACGCAATTTATAACGGCCCAGCACCTAAAGGTTCTTTATTAATTGTCTGCAGTCATTGAATACTAACACTGAACGATCTATATTTATATTACTCTAATGTACACAGTACTTAACAACACCACGAGTATAATGAACGGTACGTCTGTATTGTCGTCGGGGGCTTCATTTGTATTACGATTTGTAAGAAAACATTAGATGCTACCAGCATCCATCTCAACCACAGCTCAGTGTGGAATAAACCAACACAAAACAAGTTCACAATTGTCAAACTTCGATTTCTTTTCTCCCATTCTGGTGACTAAAATTAACGAAAGCTTCAGTTTAACAATGGCGCAAAATGTCTTTGTTTGCTGCTGCTAATATAAACTGATAAAACAATGTTTAACCCGTCGGCGAGGCCGTGGAATACATGGATTCCGAAATGTCAACCAATTGAGCTATCTCCCACGGAAAACTTTTTATTCTGACAATTATAATGAGTGTTTGTGTTAAAGATACATGTATTGTCACCGATGGTTCATTCAGGCGCCTTTATACAGAATAACGGTTCTTTTCCGAATGCGAGTCGCGCAGCATTTCTTTTCGACTCCGATAGTATTGAAGTTACCGTCTGGCCACACTTTGTTCTATAAGATGTCAAAAGATTATTGCAATCAATTCATTTTAAAGTTTGCACATGTATAATGCGGAACAGCCGACGAACTTGATTTAGCTTACCTTAGTGCACCAGACAAATTAGGATAATAAAAGTGCACGCTTTGTATTGGGCCATCCCCAAAGTATTTGTTGTTCAACCATAAACATAGTTTTATTAACTGTGAATAAGTGTTCATTAAAATGGTCTATAAATTCCTATAATACGTTTTATATAGTTACCTGGGTATAACATAATAAATATTAATCGAAGACCCTCTGTCTGGAAAACACTTCTATCAATTAATATTGATTTTATTTCGAAATTTCTGGCATAATATAATGACAGCGGGCAACGACACATAATTATACTTGCTGATTTAACAATCTAGATGCAACAGACACTGCCGAGTAGCGTGGAGCCTTACTCTAAATAAAACGTGTGCAGTCTAAACTCGAATAATTCTTCGAGACAGACTTATCATGATCAGGATAGAGGGATACTCAAACATAATGCCATTAAGCGACACAGCATCAACAGCTATCGAGATTTCCACAAAGATCGAAAATCAACAGATCAGTGTGTCGAATCAGATGAACCGAATGTGTCCAATTCGGCCGCTGCAATGCTACATTAAATAAATAATTTGGGTAATTATATCGGATGTTGGTGAATTTCCGTTGTTGTTGTTGTTGTCGTAAGTAAATGAGACGGGGACCCTCGAATTGGACAGTGTATCTTTAACTTTAATCTTTTCACACACAAAAATGTGTGTTCACTAAGTAATGACTGGTTATGGCTAAGGGTACGTTCATACACTCGCAAATTTGCCAGGCATTTTTTTACAGGCATTTCTCATATATGGGGTACCAAAGTTAATGCGTTTGTGTTTGTACCAGACCCGGTGTATATCATCAGTGTACCACAAGCTGCATTGTTGATGCCACTGGGAATTAATAGATCAATATTAGTTTTCAAATATGAGGCTATTTTAATCCCATAATTATGTAAACGTGGTGCTTGTTTAAGATGAAATCATATTTCAAACCTCGGAACTCTGACTGCAAACAGGCAGTTAGGCTGATGGCTCTTTCTTTTTGTTTTAACCCTTTCAGTGCCAGGGGCCGATCTCATCGGCCCTAATTTACGGTATGTTGAGTTAAATTAAAAAATTAGAAAATATTAAAACAAAAACAAACTTTTTTGGGGTTGAATTTTTTTAGGGTATGCTTAAGCATGCTATAGCGAATTTTAAAACAAACTGGATAAAACCTTAGGGCATTTTATAACTCAAAACTATCACCAAGTATTAATACTGATAAATTTGATGCCCATGAAAAACGTAAGATTCCCTGTCACTAAACCTACAAAATAAGTCTGTTAAAGAATTTAAGAAAAAATTATTAAAATTGTAAAAAATTGTAAAAAATAATAACAAATGATGAAAAATTGTTAGGCCAATGCATTCTCTTATATATGCGATGCGACCTATGGTCGAATCGCATATATAAGAGAATGCATTGGCACAGGGTATATGGGTTGATACAAAAATCGGACCTGGCACTCAAAGGGTTAGACTGTAATTAGTATTATACCCCAATCTGTAGTGTTGCAACCACTGTGATTTATTACAGTGTAGTTGAATTACTTTCACGTATTTATATCAGCGCGATGTAAGATGAAAACAGATTTCAAAACCCGGAACTTATCCATACTTAACTCTGGGAACATGCAGTTTCGCTGAATGCTCGTTCGATATCTGCTATTCATAGTATATCCCATGTTTGGCAATGCTCAAACTCATAACCGGCGTGTCAATTGTAAAAGGCACTATCACGTCACGTAATATACGCATCACAAAACGCCCCATTTAGCTGAAAAATCCCCTATAGTTTTTCGTAGCGGAAGTTACTTCCTCTGAGTGCTATATTTTAGTCAGACAGCTAAATATATGGACGGTCTTTTAAAATTAAAAAATACGTCACATAAAAATCAATAGGTGTTAACTAGATGTACTGTACGTTTGGATACATCATTTAGGAGATAAACACCCTATTCAGTTGGGGATTCGAGCATGAACACAGTTCACAAACTGTTCTCACTTTCGAATCCCCGAATATCAGGGTACGCTTATCTCCACTTTAATTCAGTCCACCAACACAATTGAAAGAACCTGAAAAAATGCGTTTGTATCGGTATTACATGCCATGAAGTGAGATATGCTTTTTCGGTGATCAAATCTCAGGGAACGTTAAATGGGTTTACTCGGAACAGTGCTCGGTCAACTTCCTGCCAACGGTTTCCGGTATCTACAGTAATCATATGTAAGCGGTTGAAGGGATATACACATAGAGCCTCTTCGCTAGCGGTGGGGTGTCTAACTTCGAATTCCCGGCATTGAATTTTCACACTGTTAAAATTTCTCGAATCTAAACATACCACGAGCACCAATCGATAATTCAATTTAGAATTCTCCGCCAAATCCGAAATACGACGCGATAAATAATTAATACAATTGTCGAAATGTAAGAGCAAAACGTCGTGTTCAATGGTTTGACAAGGCAATACGGGGTACTTATGTTGACAACATGTTAAGATGTCACGACAATGAACGGGTGGACTGGGCCGACCACATAGTACAACTCAGGTGCATGTGTTCATCCAATTTTGGGTTAATCCATTCTGATCAGAGGTGACGGTTTGGACCAGGCTATGTTTTACGTTGGATAATAGCTTCAGAATGTGCATTATTTCAGCGAATAGAACCATCGAGGACGAGGCCTGCATTCTCGATGGAGCCATTCGCTGAAATAATTCACCAAGGGGGTCTAACATGGTTAATTTTTACGAGGAATATAATGGTGCAGGTATTAATTTTTTTAATTGACTCTGTTGTTGTCAGTGGCAGAAAACCGGGGGCGGGGAATTTTTGTCTCCGATTTCTACCAAAGTTAAATAATCATCTCACGATATGAGGAAATGGTGTGGTTTAAAGATGTCAAAAGTGGCGCCGTTCGAGTCAGAGGTGCACACATGGGGAAGGTGGCACCAAAGTTAATAAACATATTTTAGCGCCGATATCCACCAAATTGGTACACATTCTTCTCCATGATACAAGGAATCTAATCGTGGGATTTAAAGACATGTTATTTTCCCCATACATTTCCCACATTTGTCAAACCAAAGCGTTTTTTAAAGGAAACCACACCTCCAGCATACTATAACAATTCACCGACACATTCTATGTATAATGCTGTGCTATCTGATATGTGGTTGGTATGCATTTTACTTTTTTCCATTGTTGTTTTTGGCTCACACAACAATGATGTTTTCAATTATATCAGCCATTTTTTTGGCCAAACGTGCGTCTGACTGTTAAAGCTGTCAAAATTGGCGTCAATGAGACAGGTATGCACCGAAGGGGAGAGGAGCACCAACAATTGGTAAAAATTAATTTTAGCACAGATTTCCACCAAATTTTTCTCCATAATAGGAAGAATCTAATAGTGTGATTTAAAAACGCAAAAGTGGTGCCGTTTGGCTGAGAGATGGGGGCACTAAATTTGATAAGAAATGTTTTAGTCGCCGATTACCAGCAATCTTATACACAATCATCTCCATGATATCAGGAGTCTAATGGTGTGGCTTAAAACTGGCAAAAGTTGTGTCATTGAGTCAGGGGTGCACCGAAGTGGAGAGGGGCACCAAAATTGAAAAAAATATATTTAGCGCCGATTTCCAGCAAATTGATACACATTCTTCTCCATGAAACGAAGAATATAATAGTGTGATTTAAAGACGCCAAATTGGTGCCGTTTGGGTGATCACTGGGGGCGCACTAAATTTAATAATAATTTGGTTAGTCGCCGATTACCACCAACCTTCTACATAAACATCTCCATGATATCAGGAGTATAATGGTGTGGCTTAAAGCTGTCAAAAGTGGCGTCATTTAGACAGGTGCACTGAAAGGAGAGGGGCACCAAAAATTGATACAAAATAATTTTAGAGCAGATTTCCACCAAATTGATACACAGTCTTCTCCACAATACGAAGAATATAATAGTGTAATTTAAAGACGCCAAAGTGGTGCCATTGTGGATGCGACATGGGGGTGGGGGGCACTAAATTATATAAGAATGTGTTTAGTCGCCGATTACCACCAACCTTATACACAATCATCTCCATGATATCAGGAGTGTAATTGTGCGGCTTAAAGATGTCATAAGTGGCGTAATTGAGTCAGGGTGCACCGAAGGGGAGAGGGGCACCAAAATTTAAAAAAAATATTTTAGCACCGATTTCCACCAATTGATACAAATTCTTCTCCATTATACGAAGAATATAATAGTGTGATTTAAAGACGCCAAATTGGTGTCGTTTGGGCGATATCTCGGGGGCACTAAATTTGATAAGAATTTGTTATCGTTTGTGCCAGGGATGGAGAGAGGAGGGGTTAAGAAATGTTTTAGTTGCCGATATCCAGCAAAGTTATATATAGTTTTCTCCACAATTCGTTCTAAGGAGTTTTTGGCGTTCAAATTTCACAACCTCGACAAATGGTGACCCAATTAAGTCACTTGGACAATTATATCTTCTCAACTGTCATAGTTATATGGGGCAGGAATCGGGGCATGAGCTAGAAAAAAACAGATACATAGAAGAAAGCATTAAAAGTATAGTTATCAGTCTATCTAAGAGATAGATATGGTTTTGCAAACTGAGGGACCTTGCACCGTCAGAGGTTGGAATGTTAGAATGATACATGTATTATAACACAATATCCATTCAGGATATTTTCCACCAAAAACAATTATTTGCCAAGAGAGATGACAATGTATAGAAGGTTTGTTCAAAAATAGTGGTATCAGTGTCTAGTCAAATATAGTTTCTTCTGTGATAAAAGAAGACAATCAGAAGCACATGACTCGTCATAATCCTCCAATACTGACATCCGACAAGGGTACATCTGTCCGATACAACGGATTTCTTTCATGTTTAGAGCATGTGCATAGCCTAACATAAACAACTTAAAATGTGGCTGTATCGGGCACATGTAGCTGATATATAGCAACATTTCTTTTGAACTGATCATAATTAGCCAGTATAGCACCATGAACAGAGGGGCACCTTTCTTTAAATTTCTACAAATCTTCATGGAAATGTGATAACCAGGTGTCCTCAAACTCTTAGTCTAACCCATTAGATTGATTTATACATAGCTATGTAAACCCAATTGTCGTCTTTTATTTTTGCGAATTAAGGGTCAGGTGCACGTTTGGCCAAAATGTCCTGGTATTTCTAAATGGATTTTCTTAAAATCTGTCAGGATTTTATTTGTGAAATTTGGTACACAAGTGATTATTGTGATACAATATTTAAGAACCATCGAACAATTGGTTATTATAATCTCATCTACATGTACTTCACATTTATGGCATGGAAAATATTTAAAATTTCACCATTTTCAGGTACCAAGAACTTCTTTAAATTAGATTTGTTTCAAACGTGCAGTTCATATATCCATGATATATCTGAAGATCATGAGAGGAGACTTAATTTTTCTTGATTCGTGAACTTTTATGATTATTTTCACTTAGAGCAACAACCCACAAATAGTTTTCTGTATTTGATAATGTTCATGTCATTCATGCTGTTCAGTGAAACAATTGGGATGAGGTGAGTTCGGGGTCATGGCTTCATAACCAAGTTAAGCTGACCACCATATCTCTTAACACTGTGGCCTAATTTACATTTGATTGTGCACTGCTTGGGTGGACCACACTAGTATCAACATTATTGTTGATGCTTTATTCTTCATTATAATATATGGGGGTATGACACTATATTATGCTATTAAAAATCTAACTCCACAGAATGATACAAATGAAGCCTCCTCTCGTGGAGCCAAGGCAATAAGCTGTTTGGTGATTGGAGTGTTGTGTGAAATTATTAATTATTCTAGCAGTTCTTGGTACCGAAAGGGACAACAAAGAAATTGATATTTTCAACCACCCAAATGTATTAAAATCCATTGTTTTGTCACCTCTTAATAATTGCTCAGATTCTGCAAACAATGAAGATGATATGTGAAATTCAAGATTTTTCGCCAGATAGATCCAGAGAAATTCGTTGTTGAAAATCTCTTGTCATATTTGGCTGTATTTATGCAAAACGTGCATCTCCATCTTAATGTGTTCATGGTGTTCATGTTTTGATCCCAATACATGTACAACCACGTCGACTGTACGATTTAAAACATTATAACGTCCGAAGTGCGCGCTGTTGTAAATAAATAAATTCTTTTTTTGGTGGGACGAATAAATCGTGATAAACAGAATGACAATCACTGCGACAAGGTACCGATCCACTGCTTATAATCCATGTATACGATTGACGTTTTATTATGCCATTTGGGTATACAATTTATGAGAATACGTGTAACACTTTGGGCAACGTACCGTGTAAAACAACTCACTTACGATTTTGTCAAAATGCGCTTGGAGTAAATGGTATGGAATCTAATCACGTGGTGCTAGCAGAACTTGGTATATATATCATAGTGTATGTGAAGCCATATTCCGTGCAGTTAAATGTGCGATAAAGTCATCGACTACAAACCAAGAATTTCTTATTTACAAACATGATAATGTATCAGAAGATCGTATTATACCAGATAAAATTCGTTTGACTCAGAAGTCCCTAAATATAAAATAATAAGTTCCGAATTTAAAGATGATTGAAATATAACAAAAATATATAGTGGGGATAATGTCTCTAAATCAAATCGAAAAATATTGTGATAACTTAAAATATTTATTATGTATGCTCTTTTAGACCAGAAATGTTCAACGACGAAAAACCATGGGGTAAAAATAAGTTGCAAACTTATAGAAGAGTGAAAATAAAATAACAGATAGAAAAATATTTGAATCTCGTTAAATATTTCGCCGTTAGTTCATCTTTCACAAAGCTTCGGATTAGTAACCATGGTTAGAAAAAGAGAAAAACAGACACACAGAACCTTAAGTTACCCGCTGATGAGAGTATTTGGAAAAAGTGTGGTATTGAGGTAGAAACCGAATAGCACGTCAGTATGCGATTCATATTGATCATGACCAGACATGGAGGCAGTGACACAATTCCCCTCCTTCGCATTGGTAACTTTTCACCTTAGCAACCGATGGATATGAAGGGTTAACTAACAATTTCACGATGCCTCATTTATAAAAATCAATGGGAGCGTTTCTTTGCAAAATAAACAAATATAATCAGACCTTAACTAATATGGTTGACCAACAGAAATTATTAACTCATCTTCTGAAATGACGAACCAAAAACATATAACATCATCTGCAGCATGGTCCAACTCTTTCGACATAAACGGTGTGAATCAACACACATTGAAACTTAATGTTTCTGTTACTATATTTATAGTTTTATTTATGTAATTTGTTTTTGACATCGCCTCGAGTGGACGAATCTGTCATAAATCTATCTATCTTGGAATCGGACATTAAAATATATGAGAAATAAGTAGATCTTACTACCACAAGTTTGATTGTTCATTTTGCAAAGCCAACATTTAAGCTGGAACAGAGGCAAACATATATACATATATACATATATACTTATATACAAAAACTTTATAAAAGTAATTTATACGTTAACAATTATCATATAATCTTTCCATAACAAGTTTACCATAATATTATAACTAGACACACAACACGTAAAATCCATTAACAAGTACCTTGCATAATTATGCAATTTCCAATTTAGGGATGTGTCGCATTAGATAGATATAAATAGACGTTTCACCTATATCTAATAGTATCTTAAGTAATCTTTTTCAATGTCAATTTTTCAGAACGCTCATGTTTTCAAGAGAAAGTAGTCCATGGAAATTATTGCGGTTCGGATTATCGCATTAATAATTTGGAATGCATAATTCGCGTAAATCTTTCAACTCTTGGCATATGATCATAAAATGGTACTCATCATATGGGCTATTGCTGCACAAAACACAGTTTAAATCATTATTATCTTTTCCTTTTGTCCGTTTATTCTTTTCAACTGGCAATTTATGGTTGGATGTTCGTATTTCCAGTAAGAAGTTAGATAAATGGGCTGGCAAATATACTAGATATCGGTTCATTTTAATGGAATCCTTTATGTCAAAGTCAAATTAACCGTATGTTGATAGAAAAAATAAGAGCACACAGAAGTGACACTGCAAATAACAAGATCGCATTAAGAAAACAGGGTATATAAATCACATCGATATGGACATTTAAATAAAATTTGGGAGCAATACCTACCGCTCATAAAACGAAGCAATAAAACCACGCTGTGTGTGCATAATATTACGATGATTAATCCAAATAAATGGATATAAAAAGTTTAGAAACGCTTACCTCCTTCCTCCTGATGACCACTGCATCGATATCGTCTTCCAGGCATGCACCTCGGACAGACGACGGAAAACATTTCATCCCGTTGGGTCCTCCATTTTGCATGTAAGTAGCCGCAACGCACCATGGGTTTCTGAGACACCATTCGGTGCACTCGATTTTACTCCGGGGCGATGAGATGCTCGAGCCGGTCACATTGAGGGATTTCTCCTTCTTTCCCTTGAGCACCATATATCGACCATCCTGGATACCAAATATCCCGTGGATATTCGCGGCTATCATAATCAAACTTGTCATTGAGTATATCATGATGAACATTTAAAAATCTAAGTTATACTTTTGCAGAAGACACCAGATACACGACAGTTAAATGTCTAAGTTTACAGTTTCCGAGTATGTCCTATTACCGATGCTGATAATGGATTAGTGTTAACACGATAGACGAGCTTCAATCTAAATTAGTCATCGATCGTTTCTAAGCTATCCCAGTGCGTCGAATGAGAATCAGAAGGGTCTAAAATGTCCCTTCCAATTCACATGGGGTACATTAAGTGTCAATTTTGTATCAGGGATAATGGACACTTGAGTTTCCCCACACACACATATAGGCAAAGTAGAAGTCCTAGATATCTCGGTATAGATGTACTAGGTTCTTGCAAGCTAAATCGTGGATGCTATTGCAGATTGTTGCAAATATGTACAATGTGATGTTATGATATCTCTCACATTTTCCAGCCGTTTTGGTCGCCGACAGGGACATGGCTAGAGGTCTCCGTTTAGGAGGACGAGTCCACTTGGAATTTCAACTGCAGCCCTTGAACCTTGAACAAACCACAGTTTCCATGTGCACCCCTTTGTGTTTTGATTTTGGATGATAGCCTATTATGAATGTATAGTTATTTCAAGGGAGAGAACGTACGCCACTGGGTCGACCATGGTTCTACCCTGTATTTGAGGAAATTTTGAGACCTGAACCTGAAAAATTGAAACAAGTACTAATATTTTCTCGTCTAACTGCGGTCAAGTTCATAAAGTAACTGGGGGGACAAGGTTGCGCCTGGCCGACCATGGTTCGACCTGGTGTGAGAACATTAAAATCGCTAAATTCTAAAACAGAAGTGTTGGAAATTTTCATAGGAAACATTATTTTCTTAAATTAATTAGCTGTGTTGACTGCATGGCTACGGGGAGGGAACAGCACACAAGCTTTCCAAGTGTTGGAAATATCCAACCACCTCTCCCATAAGGTAGGCAAATTCCAACTGATGGTAATTCAGTAAAATTTTGACGATTTATTAGAAAAATAAGCAAATGTTGTTTTAAACAAATTGCACGCCAATGAATTGTTAGAAAATCAAACAGTAAGAACAATTTCACCATAGTGTTAGTGTAAAATTTCCAACTGTCATCGATCGTTTCTAAGCTATCCCAGTGCGTCGAAAATGTCCCATCCATTTCACAGAATTTGTAAATTTTTATCACGGATAATGGACACTTTAGTTTCCATACACACATATAGGCAAAGTAGAAGTCCTAGATATCTCGGTATTTCGTTTGGTATGAAATTTCCAACTGTTGAGTATTTTTATCAAAGTTAGGGGGTGAAATACCACATTTCTCCCACCCCCTACATACTTTAGCACAGGCAGCCAGTGTGAGATAGCTGGGTGAGATTTCACTGTCTCACATAACACGTGACCATCTATCTCACACCACCCACGTGACTGCTTTACCTATTTAATTAAGAGCCGGAACTAATTTAACAATCCGTCATCATGTTTTGTGTGAACTAAAACAGATCAAAACAATGGCGACCAACCAGTTACTCTTCACGTTTCAAGTAAATAAATACGGACGAATTCGTGGACGCTAATACAGATGGAGATGAGCCTCAACCGTTAATCACGAAAAACCTTCAACATAACCTCACTTGCAGACACAGAGTCGCATATATAACATGAAATATAAACGACTAATTTGCGAACATATTCCATAAAACGGAAGACCCCAAGCGAAACTGGCACCACTGGCACATTTCGTAACAGGTAAACAATAGCCGCTTCACAAATGACGAACGAAATAATTCCACATTCGAACAGTTGTCATCGTTGCAATAAATCGTCGAACGCGTCCAACTAACATTTGTCTGTCATATATTCACATGTTTCCTTTGCTAATGGTATCGATATGGTCATTTCCGATGACAAACACGATTAGTCCAGTTGTATATACCTTAAATATCAATACGCGCGTTTCTCGTAATTTATGCAGGTGCAACGATGTGACGTATCCATGTCGTTTTCACAAGACCGTGTCGATTTCACTCTAAGGTATTAACCCTGCGCGCACGGGTAACGCGCTTTGTTTGGTATATACCGAAATCATCCCAGTTAATCACGAATATCGCATCAGATTTCTCCCCAGATATACCGTTACGAAGCTATTGGAATGTGCCAAAGATTGGTATAAAACAAAAAATCGGAATGAGGCTCTTGGGTTGGGAGAAAAATGATCCATCATGAGCTGGGGTGTGGGATGGAAAAATCTCACCCTCGGGGCCAGATATTTGGTCCGGACACTCGGAAAGCCTCGTGACCGGCCCAAATATCTGGCCCCTCGGGTGAGATTTTTCCATCCCACACCCCCAGGTCATGATGGATAATATTAGTCTCCGGGTCCCTGGTCGCCTATTTGTATATATTCTGCTCATATAGTATCTGTTTTATGTCCAGCGTCTGCTATTACTACCGGAATACCCATCTAAATGAATAATGCTAAATGCAATAATTCCTGCGTTTAGGGTAACGGGAAAAAACGGGTGGGGTGGGGGAGTGGTAAAGTCTCAAATAGAACATATTTCATCCACTAACTATAATAAACTCACATATTCACTCATATTCAATGTTGAGAAAAATTCCACCGACACATATGTCATGTGTCATTTCCGCACAATTTTGTTTCAGATCAACATTAACCCTTTCAGTGCCAGGGGCCGATCTCATCGGCCCTAATTTACGGTCTGTAAAATTGGCCCTTAGATTTTTTGATTTTTTTGGGGCGGTTGAATTTTTTGGGTATGCTTAAGCATGCTATAGCCAATTTAAAAACAAACTGGTTAAAACCTTAGGGGCATGTTATAACTCAAAACTATCACCAAGTATTCATAGTAATAATTTTGATGCCCATGAAATACGTAAGATTCCCTGGCACTAAACCTACGAAATAAGTCTGTTAAAGAATATAAGAATAATTTATTAAAATTGTAAAAAATTGTAAAACATAATAACAAATGATGAAACATTGTTAGGCCAATGCATTCTCTTATATATGCGAGGCGACCTATGGTCGACTCGCATATATAAGAGACTGCATTGGCACAGGGTATATGGGTTGATACAAAAATCGGACTGGCACTGAAAGGATTAAAACATGTTGTGTAGAATGTATACACGTTTGTTCTAATAGTGTGTTGTAACCATACATGTGTCGCTCGCTGTCGATGGAGACATTGAGATTTCTCAGCTACTCAGGAACGGATTGTCTCCCGAGGAGCGCAACATTTCGTTCTCGGGGGGGGGGTGAAAAATCTTCAATCTCGAGAAGAAGGGCAACAACTAATTTGTGATCCGATTACTAAAGACAAAATCCTTGTCATTCACACGCACGTGAGTCATCGCATCGCAGTTGTGCTTATTCTCGCGAGTATAATTCCAGTAACTTCGTTTCGCCCTATGATGTATATTCATATAAGTTAGTTACGACGTTAGGACTTTGGTTTAAACAATATTTTATTTGAACTAAACAGAACATAATTACAAACAATAAATACATACCTTATAATCTTAAAGTGTTCAAACGAGGATTGGGCAACAAGCTTGGGGGCTTTTGTTAAGTCCTATCCTCAGTAAATAAATGTTACCCCAATAGACACCATTGGGGTATACCAGACGGGTTTGGTTCTGTATGGTCCGAATAATAAAGTTTATAGATGAAGGGATAGGAAAGAGAAAGGGAAAGGGAGTGCAGGTAGAAGTTGAAAAGGGGGTAGATAAACTTACCATTAACATCAGGATAAGATATGTCAGGTAGAAATAAGAGAGGATTTTATCATGTTAAATTGATCACCATTTATTGTCACAAGCCAATGAAGAATCTCCAATTCAAAACAAATTTTATCACGCTACGACATAATTGGAGAGAATTTGAAAAAAGCGGGTTATCAGAATTTTTCCCATTCCATTAATGAGCTGTTTAGTTAATGTATTTAATAAGTAATTAATAAGTGACGAAGTGTGTATGTACCATAACTAATTATTCAATTATTGAGGGCGAGGTGGTAGGGCTAAAACACGCGCAGTGACTATAATTTAAGACTTTTACATATATATATAGTTTATTAGTAACACGCGTGTTTCGGCTTTAACCATCTTACCCGTTAGTCAGAAACGCCCAGTACATATAATGAACTTCTGTACAACATCGAAAATTTTAATGTTCAAATCATCAGCGAGTTCAAGCGACCCATACATAAGTACATCAGGTGATATTCTAATCGGTGGCAGATCAGCAAACATTTCAGTTCTTGCTTGAGTATATAATGGACATTTCAAGAGAAAATGATATGCAGATTCAATTTCAAAACCACCACAAGGACACATCGGGGACTCTTTAAGGTGATTTGTGACAAGGTCTTTGTTCAGGTTACTGCATCCCAATCTGATTCTAGTATGATAAACTTGAGCTTTACGAGAATAACTATGGTAATAAAATTTAGCAATCTTTGAACGACCACTGTTAATGTTTCGTTTAAATTTTGCTAACGTTTCTGAAGACCTTACTGAGTCCGATAAGCTGTTCCAAGCACGTGTGGCAGATGGTAGAAATGTGTACATATAGTAAGTATTATTACTATCAGGTGGGTGGATGCTGGGATGTCTAAAATTGTAGCCAGTTGAGGAAGAATCAGGTGGAATCATATTAGATAAATATAGGATGGAGCTTTGTGTTTTGTCATATTGTAAAACTGAATTAATTTCTGCTTATGCCTGCGTTGTGCAAGCGGTTCCCAACCTGTTTCAAGTAATAATTTCCTATCGCTAGCACTTCTAGTTGCCCCAGTGACTATGCTTGCCATTTCATACTGGATATCCTCAATTCTATCACTCGTATACTTGGGGATATTATCCCAAACAGGTGATGCATACTCTAGGATAGGGCGAATAAATGAAAAATATATTGTTTGAAAAGACTTTCTGCTTAATCTAAATTTATGTCTTTTTACAAGGTTAACTCTCTTCCATGCCTTATCAATTATGCTACAGACGTGACTTTCCCATGACCCAGAACTATCGAAAGTGACACCAAGATGTTTGTGGCTACATACTTCAGTTATTTTAGATCCACTCATGAAGAGGGGCGGATGGTCTATGTTTGTTGCTTTCCTTGATATTACTATAGCTTCGGTCTTTAGGGGGTTAAACTTTACTAACCACTTTTGTGACCATTCAAAAATAGTACTAATATCTTTGTTGATTATTTCAGCTGCGAGAGTTGGGTTTTCAACACATAAGTATATCGATGTGTCATTTGCAAAAAACCGGATGTTACACACTATTGTGTCCGTTATGTCATTTATGTAAATAAGAAATAATAGCGGTCCGAGGACAGACCCCTGGGGCACGCCCGCAGATATGCATTTCCAATCTGAACTAACATTATCTATAAATACTCTCTGTTGTCGACATTCTAAGTATGATTCTAAAAGTTTAAGTAAGTTACCTCCGAAACCCATTTGCCTAATTTTAAATAGGAGACCCTTATGCCAGACCTTATCAAAGTCTTTACTAATGTCACAAAAAATACAGCGCACCTTTTTACCATCATCTAGGGATCTAATAATATAGTCATACACATCAGTAATTTGGTAAACTGCGGAATCACCTGTTGCAAAGCCAGACTGATAGACAGAGATGAGGTTATGTTCATTAATGTATGCTGACATATATTTATAAATACACCTTTCGTACGTTTTGGATAAGCAACTTAATAGTGAGATAGGACGATAGTTCGATATGATACTAGGGTCACCGGTTTTAAAAACGGGAGTAATGTTTGCTTTTTTCCATTCGCATGGGTAATACATTTTGTGTGTGAATAATATAAAGATGTGCGCAAGGGGTTTACTAAGAGATGAAGCACAGTTATTCAGTATACGGGGACTAATGGTCTCGGGTCCACATGATTTAGATGCTTTTAGGGCTCTTAGGACGTTAAAAACATCTACCGATGTAATGTTCAAGTCATTTAATTCGGGATCAGTATCTGAGTTTCTAGAAGTAGGTGTCATGTCAATATTATGAGAATTGTCATCAATTTGCGATATTTCGCAAAAATAATCGTTCAGTGCATTAGCTTTGTCGTAGGGGGATACTAGATAACAGTTGTCATATGAGAGTGGGGGTATGGATTTTTTTACTATTTTGGAAAATTATTTTTTGTAGATTCTTCCACCAGGTCGAGGTGTCGATATGTATGTCATTTAAAGTGTTGTCGATTTTCTTGTCGTAATCACTCTTTGCTTTCCGCACTGCGTGAACACATTGGTTACGAGTTATACGAAAGTTCGACCAAGCAATCGACGAATTGGTATGTTTAGCTTTCTTGTGTAGCCTGTTGCGTTTTCGCATTAGTTTCTTTATGCCACATGAGAGCCAATGTGGGGCGTTCTTCCGTATACAAACAGTTTTTGTTGGGATGTATCTGATGCAGGCATCTGTTATTAATTGTGTCAATGTGTTTGCAATCGTAGACAAGTGTCGATCCGAACAGCTTTTTCTAAAGTCCCAATTTAAGAAAATTATGTTCATGGCTGCATAGTCGGCTCGATCGTAGTACCAGACTTGTCTTTTGATCATTGATTGAGTTGATATTGGTAAATCGATGTCAAGAGTAATTGGGGAATGGTATCGGATTCGGTCATAAAAAAATGAGCCAATAACTTCAGTTTTACCTACATACTCGTTATAATTTGTTATGAAAAGATCAATGATAGATGATGACGTTTCGGTGAAATGAGTTGGAGAGGTCACTAACTGGGATAGACCACATCGTGAACAAATACCATTAATTTTACCATTGCTTCCGTCTTTATAGTGTTCGTTAAAGTCACCTCCTATTATAGTATCGCTTAAGTCATTAATCGCTTTTTTAATGTTCAACTCAATGCAGTCCCATAAAGAACTGGTGTATTTGGGGGCCTATAGAAACATCCAAGTATCAAATTCTTGTTTTGAACCTTTATTTCAACCCATAATGATTCAAGACCAGGTACGATTATATCAGGGCGAGTTTTATATGGAATACAGTCACGTATATAAATACTAACACCACCACCCGTTGTATCACTGATTCTATCGTTTCTAAATGGTTCATGAAAACCTTGGAGGAGGATCTCATCATTTCCAATTGAGTCATCCAGCCATGTTTCAGTAAACATACAAATGTCGAAATTTATTGATTCAGCATTGAGTATTGTCATTTTATTCCTAATACTCTGTGTGTTTAATTGTAATATTGAGCAGCGTGTTGGGGTGGCCTTAAGTAAAATTGGATAACCTGTATGTTGGTATATATACTTATTGTTATTTATACGGGCTGTGTCTAGGTAGACAAGATCGGTGAAGTTCTTCAGAAATAAGCTCATTAGATGTGGAAAAAGACACAATATCATCAGAACTATACGCAAGATTTTGTCAGCAGACATTCCATTTGAACGAAGAAAGAGAAAAATAACGAATGCTTCGGACGTAACCCGGTCGAGTCGCACCCTCCCCCTGAGTCGCAGCGCTCTCGGTAAAAAAATGCCAATCCGAGCACGATATTGGTTGATATCAGCCATTATCCCATTCAGTATATTTCAAAATGTACAAGTTGCTCGGAGATTGGCAGCAATGGATCAGACTTGTGATAGTTGACAAAAACTGGTGAACGGAGGGATAGTTGGGTGTTTTATTGTTGTTAGATGAAAAGAAGAAGAAAGAGAATGTCAAAAAAAGTGAGAATAGCTCCAATTCATGTCTCATGATTTTAGAAGGGACAATTCACCTGCACTCATGATCGATGGATATAAGAATTTTGTATTTGTTCAATGCTCCCACATATCGCAGATCTTTGGAACGATAGGGAATAAGAATGTCAATTCAGAAAGGGATGAATAAGATATTACAAATGTTCATATTACCGCTATTCTACTAGATAGGGTGGGATATGTTTTGATGAGATTCATATTATCTAGTTGGACTGAGTAAGTGGGGGGTGAAAATATTCATGTGACGTATGGGTTCAGAAGGGGAACGTGGATTTGACTTATTAGAGATCAGGGCGGCCATACATACCGGTCGGTTATAAGGCAATCCTTAATACCGTGGTATGCGTTGCCGCCCTAACCCGACAATGTGCAGAGTTTGTGGATAAATTTAATTTTAAGCTGAACATGTGTAATTGTTGTCATGTGTGACTGCCGAAACCGCTGTTCATATGATATTACCTAAGTCGATATTCAGTAATTGCGGAATTTCTTTGAAATAAAACCATTAGGACCAGGGTCACTTAAAAGGGAATAAGAAATGTCACCGTAATCCTGACGTAACAGCTTTCAAGAATAGAAATATTTGAGATGGTGAGCGCATTAAATTTACAATATTAACACACCGGTACATGAATATTAACGAAGAAATATCATAATAATATATACACATGGCCTAAACAAAAACTCGGAATATGAAGATATTTATACACAAAAATGTCATAGTCACAAGCAGAAAACGTGACAAAGAACAGGACGGATATGTATGCCAAATAAAGTTAAAATAGGTCACACACAAGACGGACGGGCGGATGTGATTTGCCGAATAAAGTTACCTAAGTCGATATTCAATAGATATTTATACTCAAAAATGTCATAGTCACAAGCAGAAAATGAGACAAAGAACAGGACGGATGTGTATGCCAAATAAAGTTCAAATAGGTCACACACATGACGGACGGACGGACGGACGGACGGACGGACGGATGTGATTTGCCAAATAAAGTTACCTAAGTCGATATTCAATAGTTGCGGAATTTCTTAGAAATAACACCATTAGGACCAGAGTCGCTTAAAAGGGAATAAGAAAATTAAAAATACGTACAGTACTAATCAACACAAGGGGTTAACATTAGAAATATACTCACAAAGTGCCTCAATTTAGTTTTACAAGCTGGACATATATAGTTGTTTGTCACGTATAACTGCCGAAACCACTGTCCATATGAGATGACCCAAATCTCATAACACAAAAAATCGCGTGGCGACTCACTGTGATGTGATACAATAGTCGAAATGCGACACTGCGGTCACACAAGATTTCGCTTATTTGGGGAAGCAATGATTAGATAATAAACACCCGCTACAACCAGGCCAATCGCTATACATGAATGACACGACGTTGTCCAAAACGTGGTTATCGTGAAATTGGCAGTGTTTGTCTGGTGTTTGCCACAAAATATACATGGGAAAATATATATAATGAAATGATCACACGACATATTTGGGTCACCAGTGCACACATATAGGAATGGATACATGACTACGCCAGCTATACGAGGTTCAACAGGTAGCATATAAATGCGTTCGAATATGTTTTTTGGTGATTAGGCGGTACGCATACCGCGGATTTTATGTGATTCATGCGCATATTCTATATGGTGTATACGGGATTTTCTACAATAGTGGATACGAAACTTGGTTGGATATCTTTTGTCATTGTTTATCATTCTCATTTAGGAGGTAAGCTGCGCTTTTTTACACATTGTAACTCAGCAAATTATTGAGATGTTGTGGTGTCTTTACCCACTCAACTTGCCCGCATTTATCCCAGATCTACTTACATAGAGTTTCATATGTTGGACCCGCATCGTGCCGGTCGGCAAGTCCTTTTGTCTCTCAGTAATGTACGTCTTCATAGTTCGATGGTCAGTTTCAAGTGCCGGGCGATTCGTTCGTGACGTTTGACATCGGTGACAAAGTCACCGGCGTCAGATGGCGACCAAAAGATGCTACAAATCCCCCAAGTTTTCAAACTAAGGCCCCCCTTTTAAGGACTAGGGTTTTCATGGCCCAGCTTGGGGTTTTATTTCCAATTAATTTATCTTTGATAACAATGTCCACCCCCCCAAATACAAATATCTTGCGAACTACTTTAAATGTCCACGCCCAAAATGACTAGCATTGACATATACAGATATAAAAATAAACATAAGCATTGGCACCTCTGAAGGTCCCGTATCGGGACCCGCACAGGTCCCACCGACATACCCACACATACAGCCTCCTAAATATGGAACTCCTAAATATGGAACCTGCTACCCTTTACACTCTGGAATAGCCTTCTGGGCTCACAGCTTCGGAGCCCACCTACCTTGATATTCGCACCCTCTACCACGCACTACACACCTTGACCCATATGTGTATATACTACTATCCGGCTTTATCAGAAACATTTACAGAGTTTTTGGACAGACTTTAGTAGGCTTTTGTGTATACCAGTAGAATATAAGCATTGCAGCTAGAATGATGTCAGAAATTAGTTATACCATTTATTCAAAAACACAACCCTCCTATTTACAGGACATACTGGTATGCTGATTCCACAAAACATGGATCAACCCACAAATGAATTGCTATCAACGGGTATGGTATACTCCATGACCCACAAAAATGTATGATATATACACTATAAACTAAACAAATGCATATAAATTAGCAGGTACTGTACATCTACTTGTATGCAGAAAAATAGACTTGTGAGGGTAAATAGTCCAACTCTGTGCCATAGCCCACTTTCCACACCATGCCACACTTATGCAGGCCCATGCCATAGACAGATATAAACATCCCTTGGGACCTTATTTAACATTACTCCATTGAGCAATAGATGGTTGGGCTTTTAGCTTGTCAGCCCACAACAATACTTGAATATTAGTTCTGGGCAATGCCCAACAAAATATGGTCATATTTGCTAACTGGGGACAGAGTTCCCACCCCTAAAATGTAGAATGCATACATATACATATCCGGTTCTCCATATTGATGCATGGCTTTCCAATAGGTAAAGTTTAAAGCTGACAAATCACGGGTCAGGGACCCAACTGCAGCCTAATAACCAGAATCTGGGTGCTTTTTCCAAAGTTACATCCCCTGTAAGTGGGTGATATCTGATATATCCCACCCTAAACGTAACAACTGGGAACAAACACCCCTCAAACACAGAAGCAGATGCCTGCATTTGCAGAAAACAGTCGAGTACCTGACAACTAAGGATTTGGTTCCCGGGGACTGAGTCCCCATCCAAATTTCCATGTACTTGTACTATTAAGACCTCTCACCCTCCCTCCACTCTTAAAACTAGTCCTTATATAATAATATAGGGTATTAGCACAATCACTATCACCCATCAAATGCAAATATTTTACTGAATCAATTTGCAATATGACTTCTCAAAAATTCGACTATATGAGACCAAATTTCACAGGGCAAAAAATACATGCCCTTTAAAGGCACGTGAGGCCTTAATTGTCGAAAATATTCATATCTGTTCCAAACACCGTAAACAGAAAAACATTAAAACGCAACAGTTTCGTTCATATATACCAGGACCATCGCGTAAACAGCATGTTATCATAAATACCTACTATATTTTTCCTAAGCAAGAGCCTGATTGTGTTACAGAGGACAGCACAATGCTACTGGCTAATCACACACAAATGGCATAAACGCTCTTTATTAGTTCCATATCAGGAATTCACCAACAAAGAACGCTCTTTATGTTTACCATCATAATATAAACAAACACCAGAAAAGTAACTTGTTATGCTTTGTTTACATAACAATGGTTAAACATATGAGAATAACATACTGTTTATGCGATATTTCTTATTTATATACGGACAAAGTCTGTCTACATTTTGATGTTCTTTCTGTTTGTGGCGGTTTTTGACGGGTGGAAATATTTTGACAGGATACCCACCGCCAAGGCCAACCGTACCTTTAACCTAGTTTGTGTGTCTATAATACCGGTACCAATGGGCAGTGATAAGTGAGAGTTCTGTCTGTACTATCCAGTTTAGTTTTGATGAATTGTGGCCACCAAAAGTGCTTGCGGGCTTGTCTTTCGTGCAAGAACCATCTGCCCGATCCAATCTGAAAGCCCAAAATGCGATGTTCGATATTTGTGGCCCATATTAATTCTGAAGTGAATGCCACCTGTCAGATTGGCTTTACCATCTGACAGAAACAGTGTACCTGACAGCGGTCTGTCGCCATGAAAGCTACATTTACAGGACTTCTTATGATCCACAACTATCGGGTTATTCTCATTTGACAACCCTGCCAGAAAACCATAGTCAACATTTCCAATCTCTTCAAATGCTATGGTCATATGAGGAGTGTCAAGGTGATGTAAATGTATGCTGTTGGTCATAGCAGTTGAATTGGGCTCACCACAGTCAGCCCACTGTTTGGATTGTGTGATGTACATGTACTTGTCACTTTGTGAGATAAACTTGTTATCTTGTTGGAAAGTATCGGTATTGCTATCCAATGCAGTGATGTGTGCATTGATGGGTGTACCAGAGGGATTAGAATCCCTGTATGTTATTTGATCAACCTCAGTACAATTGCAAGACTGAGAGTTTGATAAATCTGTACCTAATGTTATATGTTTTATTTCATTTCTGCCTTTAGATACCAGAGTATTGTTTTCAGAATGCGATATGACAATTGCATTCAGATGTGTCGGGCCAGTGAGCCCGTCTGCAGGGACAGAATGATTTAATTCCGATGAAGTGGCACTAGGAGGTACAGGGCAATATGCTCGATTACATGAGAGATCCATTTCTACCAAATCAGAATCCATATTTACATGTGTCCCTGTACTTCTATGGATATTTGAAGAGTTTGCAATTTCCAAATTAGCATTAATCATGTCTGAAGACAGTGATGTGCCATTCATCCATGCTTTCCAAAACAGAGATTCTTTACTTCCTGTTACTGGGAGTGATATCCCATCTGAATGCACAACTTCATTGCAACTTTCAATTTCTTAAACAAAATTTGTCAAATGTTGGAATACTTTGGAAATCACATGTATTTTGCAATTCAGTCACCACCCTAATGGGAACTAATGGATTCCCTGTGTAGCTGGGTTCACTTATGACATGACTTGAGCATACTTGTGATCCTGTTATAATGTGGCAGTCTGTTTCACAAGTTACATTTACACTGAATGCGCAAAGATGTTCATGTGAAATTGAGTTGGGTGCCAGTGGATTTATTTTTGGAACAAATCACTTCCGAGTTATCACAACTAGAAAGGTTTTCTGCATGATTTAATTGTGTGACTGCAATTTCTCTCGGGTCGTCACAAGAGGCTGAACCTGGCGTAACTGAATTCTCACTCACATGAAATTGGGAATCAAAACTCCCATAATCATGAGACGTGCGGTCATTCAACATGCCCATTTCGCTTTGTGACTCAAGTGCATTTGAATTGTTCTGACACACTGGGTTAACGGGAACACTCACACAATCATTGGGTGACGACTGTGACGATTCCCTTGTGTTCAAGTGGTGTTCATAGGAAAGAGAAACTTGCCTATTTTCCACTGAGCTCACTTGGCAAGTGCCAAATGAATTGTCTTGTGAGCTGACGTTAACTGTATCAAGCTTTGTCAGTTGATTAGTGGGAAAAATATTCCCAGAATGTGATACGGAAGTGAACAAAGGATGATTGTACTGAGCACTCAAATGAAAAGCACCATTGCATGATGATTTAGGAGGCAAGTACCCAGAAGATGATCCTTTTGCATTTTGATTATGTACACCAACAACATTGCAATTAGATTTACTACTTTTATACTGTGCCAGATTACAAAATCTGGGATCTGCTAGTTTGGTCGATTTGTTTAACTGGGCAGACCTATATGTATAGTCGCCCATCGAGTCACCAGGATCCCAAGAAGGCGTTTGGCAAGTACTAGTACTGGCACCAATAGTATGCTGATGTGCTTCCAATTTCCCATGAGCCCTGTGTTTTGGCCTCACATATTTATTTGATGCTCCCTCAGAAAATGTGTACACATACTTCTCAAACTGCTGTGATTTTGATACTGAATCCGACACAGAAGTTTCACTGTCAAAATACTCTTGGTCATCCGAAGTTATTTTCCAGTCTGCATTTTCACAGACGGCAGTGGAATAATTATTATATTGACGGGACAAATCATAGTCAATGTCCCAGCTTGTATTTATGTTATAATCAAACTCGTGACTGACATTCAAGTAATTTTCATTGGAACTGTATGACTGCTCCGATTCTGAAAGGTAACTATCAGAGCCAAACGACGGACCATAATCCGTATTGCTGCATGTGGAGTTATTTCGGGATGCATCCCTTTGTAAAGATTCCCACTGTAACTCGACCAACAAATCATCTACCCCTATTGAGGGCTCACTGTCCAATATTTCAACAAAACACTTTTTGGCCCATCCATATAGACAGTTTCCCAAATAACGTACTTCTTCATCTTGTGTGCAGAAATTGTATTTATCTAACTGATTTAGAAATAATTCCTGAAATTGAAAGGGCTGCCAGCTTTGGCTGCCATCGTATTCCAACGTTTTGGGAACTTTTGGAGCCAGTTGTGGTCTAGCATCTCCATTTTTGCTGTCTGCATCTAAACGATTGTTATCATTTAATCTGATATCTTGCGGACCCCGGCCCATATGAAAGGCTGTGCCAGGCCGACCCCTTTCCTGATTCCACTGATTCTCATTATTGTCTTGGTTACGACGGCCCCCAAATTGGGCCTGTCTTTCTGGCGCACAGTCCTCAAAATCTGAATCGGCGCGATTATTATAGTCGTCGCGATTTCTATTTCGGGGGCGCCTATTTGTACGGTCATCCTCGGATGGAGACCGGCCCCTGCGAAACCCATTATAACGATCATCATCATCCGACCCATCCCGAACTCTATATCTGGGTGGCCTATTTGAATGATTGTCACGGGACTGAGACCGTCCCTGTGGAAACCCACCCTGTACGAGATCATCCCTGAAATCACGTGTATCCTGAACTCGTCGCCCACTGTTTTGTTGGCCATGCTGATTGGGTTGGGCATTATTTGATTGTTGTCGCCTCCCTTGATTTTCCACAGCCCTGTTTACTGGGCTATGTTGCCGACCACTACGAGAATGAACATTTGATCTATCGCGTCGCTGTGGCTGGTCGCGATTTCTACTATCACGACCCCGTGATGGTCGAGAATTACGATCAACGCGAAGATCGCGGAAATCTTGTTCAAGGTCGAAATCAACTGGGCTCGTAGCCCTATTTGCCTCTCCATGCCCCCTCCCCGAAACCTCGGCATTATAATTTGCACGGTATGTGTCTCGATATAAGCGGCGAGAATGTCGGTCGCCATCGTACTGGGCGAAATCTTCAGACTGATTGTTGATAGGAAACAGAGACTTTTGTTTCTTCGGGCCAGTGAAGGCCTCTCTATAAGACGGGATCCTTTGATCCCAAACCCTAGTTGAGGGTAAATAAATATGGCTTTGGGTCATTTCACTCTATCTCTCCCTCCCTTCAAAAATGACACCTGGCATGAAAGAAAGAGTACACGACCGAATAAACAAAATGACCAACTAATGAGTGCAAGAGGCTGTTCTACTAATTTCAGAAAACCTCAAAATATTGTATGATCAAACACACTTGGCAACATTTCTAAGTGCCAGCGATGGAAAAAGTTTCCAAATTGGAATCAAAACTGCCACTTTAATATTCTATATGGCAGTTACTCTGAATGGTAGCTCCATTTCATTGAAATTCAACATATAATAGCAGGATGCCACATTTTCATTCAAAAAATGATGCAAAAAATGGCTAAGTTCACCAAAAACTAACATTTTTGTGAAAATCGCCAAATTTCATACATTTTCCGTCAAAAAATGGAAATACCTGAAGTAAGAGGGCTTCACTAACAATGATGCCCTAAAATGCAAATGTAACGGGCCAGAACCCCAAAAAAATGAAAAAATCGGAGGGCAAAAAATGTCCAAAATAATTTGACAAAAATGCCACAAAGAAACAACAAAAACAGACAATTCTGGGAGGAAACTTGGACTATATCCAAGGAAGCTCCCGAAACGATGTGTGGACAACGACGAAGTGTGTGAACACGACGATTTAAGATTCCCGACAAAATCTATCTCAAAGTTTTGCAAGTAAATCTGGAAATAACGGGCAAGTATTTTTGCGCCAAACTGCTGTAATTTAGCAGAAATTGTATTGGTAATTACCAAAATTATATAGGAATCAACCAGCGATTCAACACGGGACGGATGTCCCCGGATTTAAAAACGGGACTCAGAAATAATCCCAGCGATCATGACTTGACACTGACAGCCATTGAGCGGTGAAAACGCGAAATTACCGCAAGAGTTTCACGAACAATTCGTTTGATCGCAGCGCCATTTTGTAGTGTCGTTACTACAACACTTGCCCGCAATTATCCAAGATCTACTTACACATAGTATCATAGATGGATCCGCATCGTCGGATCGGCCGGCAAGTCCTTTTGTCTCTCTGTAATGTACGTCTTCATAGTTCGATGGTCAGTTTCAAGTGCCTGGCGATTCGTTCGTGACGTTTGACCTCGGTGACAAAGTCACCGGCGTCAGATGGCGACCAAAAGATGCTACAAATCCCCCAAGTTTTCAAACTAAGGCCCCCCTTTTAAGGACTAGGGTTTTCATGGGCCAGCTTGGGGTTTTATTTCCAATTAATTTATCTTTGATAACAATGTCCACCCCCCAAATACAAAATATCTTGCGAACTACTATAAATGTCCACCCCCAAAATGACTAGCATTGACATATACAGATATAAAAATAAACATAAGCATTGGCACCTCCGAAGGTCCCGTATCGGGACCCGCACAGGTCCCACCGACATACCAACACATACCGCCTCCTAAATATGGAACTCCTAAATATGGAACCTGCTAACCTATACACTCTGGAATAGCCTTCTGGGCTCACAGCTTCGGAGCCCACCTACCTTGATATTCGCACCCTCTACCACGCACTACACACCTTGACCCATATGTGTATATACTACTATCAGGCTTTATCAGAAACATTTACAGAGGCTTTGGACAGACTTTAGTAGGCTTTTGTGTATACCAGTAGAATATAAGCATTGCAGCTAGAATGATATCAGAAATTAGTTATAACAATTATTCAAAAACACAACCCTCCTATTTACAGGACATACTGGTATGCTGATTCCACAAGACCTGGATCAACAAACCAAGAAATTGCTATATCTACGGGGTATGGTGTACTCCATGACCACAACATTGTACGATATATACCATATAAACTAAACAAATGCATATAAATTAGCAGGTACGGCACATCTACTTGCATGTGGCAATACCTGTCAACAACAATAATATACTTGTGAGGGCAAATAGTCCAACTCTGGGCCATAGCCCACTTTCCACACCATGCAACACTTATGCGGGCCCCATGCCATAGACATATTTAAACATCCCATGGGACCTTATTTCTCATTACTCCATTGAACAAGATGGTTGGGCTTTTAGCTTTTCAGCCCACAACAATACTTGAATATTAGGGTTGGGCTTTTAGCTTGTCAGCCCACAACAATACTTGACTATTAGTTATGGGCAATGCCCAACAAAATATGGTCATATTAATGCTAACTGGGACAGAGTTCCCATTTCTGAAATGTAGAATGCATACATATCCAAATCCGGTTCTCCATATTGATGTCACGAGTCATAACGGGCGACATAACCACTAACCACCGTTCATTAGTAGAGATACGGGTACATCACGCCCAAAACCCAATTTTCAATAGGTAAAGTTTAACGCTGACAAATCCCAGGTCAGGGACCCAACTGCAGCCTACTAACCAGAATCTGGGAGCTTTTTCCAAAGTGACGCCCCCTGTGTGGTGGGTGATATCTGATGTATCCCACCCTAAACGTAACAACTGGGAACAAACTCCCCACTCAACCACTGAAGCAGATACCTGCATTTACAGAAAACAGTACAAGTACCCACTACATGTACACATGGTCACTACTCCCTCTAATTTTAGAACCTGATAACTAGGGATCTAGTTCCCGGGGACCGAGTCCCCATCCGATTTTCTATGTACTATTAATATAGACCTCTCACCCCTCCCTCTACTCTTAAAACTAGGCCTTATATAATAATATAGGGTATTAGCACAATCACTATCACCCGTCAAATGAAAATATTGCCCAAAAAATTGAGTCCACTATATGAGATCAAATTCGACAGGGCAAAAAATATATGCCCTTTAACCTTGTTTGTGTGTCTATAATACCGGTACCAGGGAGCAGTGAGAAGTGAGAGTTCTGCCTGTACTATCCAGTTTAGTTTTGTTTATTTGTGGCCATCGAAATCGCTTGCAGGCTTGTCTTTCGGGCCAGAACCATCTGCCCGATCCAATCTGAAAGACCAAAATGCGATGTTCGATATTTGTGGCCCACATTAATTCTGAAGTGAATGCCACCTGTCAGATTGTCTTTACCATCTGACAGAAACAGTGTACCTAACAGCGGTCTGTTTCCATGAAAGCTACATTTATAGGACTTCTTATGATCCACAACTATCGGGTTATTCTCATTTGACAACCCTGCCAGAAAACCATAGTCAACATTTCCAATCTCTTCAAATGCTATGGTCATATGAGGAGTGTCAAGGTGATGTAAATGTATGCTGTTGGTCACAGCAGTTGAATTGGGCTCACCACAGTCAGCCCACTGTTTGGATTGTGTGATGTACATGTACTTGTCACTTTGTGAGATAAACTTGTTATCTTGTTGGAAAGTATCGGTATTGCTATCAAATGCAGTGATGTGTGCATTGATGGGTGTGCCAGAGGGATTAGAATCCCTGTATGTTATTTGATCAACCTCGGTACGAATGCAAGACTGAGAGTTTGATGAATCTGTACCTAATGTGATATGTTTTGTTTCATTTCTGCCTTTAGATACCAGAGTATTGTTTTCAGAATGCGATATGACAATTGCATTCAGATGTGTCGGGCCAGTGAGCCCGTCTGCAGGGACAGAATGATTTAATTCCGATGAAGTGGCACTAGGAGGTACAGGGCAATATGCTCGATTACATGAGAGATCCATTTCTACCAAATCAGAATCCATATTTACATGTGTCCCTGTACTTCTATGGATATTTGAAGAGTTTGCAATTTCCAAATTAGCATTAATCATGTCTGAAGACAGTGATGTGCCATTCATCCATGCTTTCCCAAACAGAGGTTCTTTACTTCCTGTTACTGGGAGTGATCTCCCATCTGAATGCACAACTTCATTGCAACTTTCAATTTCTTCACAAAATTTGTCAAATGTTGGAATACTTTGGAAATAACATGTATTTTGCAATTCAGTGACCACCCTAATGGGAACTAATGGATTCCCTGTGTAGCTGGGTTCACTTATGACATGACTTGAGCATACTTGTGATCCTGTTATAATGTGGCAGTCTGTTTCACAAGTTACATTTACACTGAATGCGCAAAGATGTTCATGTGAAATTGAGTTGGGTGCCAGTGGATTTATTTTTGGAACAAATCACTTCCGAGTTATCACAACTAGAAAGGTTTTCTGCATGATTTAATTGTGTGACTGCAATTTCTCTCGGGTCGTCACAAGAGGCTGAACCTGGCGTAACTGAATTCTCACTCACATGAAATTGGGAATCAAAACTCCCATAATCATGAGACGTGCGGTCATTCAACATGCCCATTTCGCTTTGTGACTCAAGTGCATTTGAATTGTTCTGACACACTGGGTTAACGGGAACACTCACACAATCATTGGGTGACGACTGTGACGATTCCCTTGTGTTCAAGTGGTGTTCATAGGAAAGAGAAACTTGCCTATTTTCCACTGAGCCCACTTGGCAAGTGCCAAATGAATTGTCTTGTGAGCTGACGTTAACTGTATCAAGCTTTGTCAGTTGATTAGTGGGAAAAATATTCCCAGAATGTGATACGGAAGTGAACAAAGGATGATTGTACTGAGCACTCAAATGAAAAGCACCATTGCATGATGATTTAGGAGGCAAGTACCCAGAAGATGATCCTTTTGCATTTTGATTATGTACACCAACAACATTGCAATTAGATTTACTACTTTTATACTGTGCCAGATTACAAAATCTGGGATCTGCTAGTTTGGTCGATTTGTTTAACTGGGCAGACCTATATGTATAGTCGCCCATCGAGTCACCAGGATCCCAAGAAGGCGTTTGGCAAGTACTAGTACTGGCACCAATAGTATGCTGATGTGCTTCCAATTTCCCATGAGCCCTGTGTTTTGGCCTCACATATTTATTTGATGCTCCCTCAGAAAATGTGTACACATACTTCTCAAACTGCTGTGATTTTGATACTGAATCCGACACAGAAGTTTCACTGTCAAAATACTCTTGGTCATCCGAAGTTATTTTCCAGTCTGCATTTTCACAGACGGCAGTGGAATAATTATTATATTGACGGGACAAATCATAGTCAATGTCCCAGCTTGTATTTATGTTATAATCAAACTCGTGACTGACATTCAAGTAATTTTCATTGGAACTGTATGACTGCTCCGATTCTGAAAGGTAACTATCAGAGCCAAACGACGGACCATAATCCGTATTGCTGCATGTGGAGTTATTTCGGGATGCATCCCTTTGTAAAGATTCCCACTGTAACTCGACCAACAAATCATCTACCCCTATTGAGGGCTCACTGTCCAATATTTCAACAAAACACTTTTTGGCCCATCCATATAGACAGTTTCCCAAATAACGTACTTCTTCATCTTGTGTGCAGAAATTGTATTTATCTAACTGATTTAGAAATAATTCCTGAAATTGAAAGGGCTGCCAGCTTTGGCTGCCATCGTATTCCAACGTTTTGGGAACTTTTGGAGCCAGGTGTGGTCTAGCATCCCCATTTGTTGCTGTCTGCATCTAAACGATTGTTATCATTTAATCTGATATCTTGCGGACCCCGGCCCATATGAAAGGCTGGGCCAGGCCGACCCCTTTCCTGATTCCACTGATTCTCATTATTGTCTTGGTTACGACGGCCCCCAAATTGGGCCTGTCTTTCTGGCGCACAGTCCTCAAAATCTGAATCGGCGCGATTATTATAGTCGTCGCGATTTCTATTTCGGGGGCGCCTATTTGTACGGTCATCCTCGGATGGAGACCGGCCCCTGCGAAACCCATTATAACGATCATCATCATCCGACCCATCCCGAACTCTATATCTGGGTGGCCTATTTGAATGATTGTCACGGGACTGAGACCATCCCTGTGGAAACCCACCCTGTACGAGATCATCCCTGAAGGTCACGTGTATCCTGAACTCGTCGCCCACTGTTTTGTTGGCCATGCTGATTGGGTTGGGCATTATTTGATTGTTGTCGCCTCCCTTGATTTTCCACAGCCCTGTTTACTGGGCTATGTTGCCGACCACTACGAGAATGAACATTTGATCTATCGCGTCGCTGTGGCTGGTCGCGATTTCTACTATCACGACCCCGTGATGGTCGAGAATTACGATCAACGCGAAGATCGCGGAAATCTTGTTCAAGGTCGAAATCAACTGGGCTCGTAGCCCTATTTGCCTCTCCATGCCCCCTCCCCGAAACCTCGGCATTATAATTTGCACGGTATGTGTCTCGATATAAGCGGCGAGAATGTCGGTCGCCATCGTACTGGGCGAAATCTTCAGACTGATTGTTGATAGGAAACAGAGACTTTTGTTTCTTCGGGCCAGTGAAGGCCTCTCTATAAGACGGGATCCTTTGATCCCAAACCCTAGTTGAGGGTAAATAAATATGGCTTTGGGTCATTTCACTCTATCTCTCCCTCCCTTCAAAAATGACACCTGGCATGAAAGAAAGAGTACACGACCGAATAAACAAAATGACCAACTAATGAGTGCAAGAGGCTGTTCTACTAATTTCAGAAAACCTCAAAATATTGTATGATCAAACACACTTGGCAACATTTCTAAGTGCCAGCGATGGAAAAGTTTCCAAATTGGAATCAAAACTGCCACTTTAATATTCTATATGGCAGTTACTCTGAATAGTAGCTCCATTTCATTGAAATTCAACATATAATAGCAGGATGCCACATTTTCATTCAAAAAATGATGCAAAAAATGGCTAAGTTCACCAAAAACTAACATTTGTGTGAAAATCGCCAAATTTCATACATTTTCCGTCAAAAAATGGAAATACCTGAAGTAAGAGGGCTTCACTAACAATGATGCCCTAAAATGCAAATGTAACGGGCCAGAACCCCACAAAAATGAAAAAATCGGAGGGCAAATAATGTCCAAAATAATTTGACAAAAATGCCACAAAGAAACAACAAAAACAGACAATTCTGGGAGGAAACTTGGACTATATCCAAGGAAGCTCCCGAAACGATGTGTGGACAACGACGAAGTGTGTGAACACGACGATTTAAGATTCCCGACAAAATCTATCTCAAAATTTTGCAAGTAAATCTGGAAATAACGGGCAAGTATTTTTGCGCCAAACTGCTGTAATTTAGCAGAAATTGTATTGGTAATTACCAAAATTATATAGGAATCAACCAGCGATTCAACACGGGACGGATGTCCCCGGATTTAAAAACGGGACTCAGAAATAATCCCAGCGATCATGACTTGACACTGACAGCCATTGAGCGGTGAAAACGCGAAATTACCGCAAGAATTTCACAAGCAAATTGATTGCACGCAGCGCCATTTTGTGGTGTCTTTACCCACTCAACTTGCCCGCATTTATCCCATATCTACTTACATAGAGTTTCATATGTTGGATCCGCATCGTGCCGGTCGGCAAGTCCTTTTGTCTCTCAGTAATGTACGTCTTCATAGTTCGATGGTCAGTTTCAAGGGCCTGGCGATTCGTTCGTGACGATTGACATCGGTGACAAAGTCACCGGCGTCAGATGGCGACCAAAAGATTCTACAATGTGTTGTTTATCAGTTAGTTATTATAAGTTGAGTTAAATCGGATAATGTGTTGGGGTTATACATACACATATATACAATAGTCGGATAGTATGTATTTATGGGTTCCCGAGTTCTAATATTATACGGGTATCTTACGATTTCTCACGCGTTATGCATGAGTCAAATTCGATTTTAACTGGGAAATCGATTTGCAACAAGGAGAAAAGAAACAGTTTGGTTTAGTTTGCAAAACAAGTGTCTGTGAGAAATATACAGGGGGAAACGTCCTGGTTGCTCTAGACGCTCTCATCCAGAGCATCAATGTGCCTAACCGTCGTCAGCTTCATAACGTTGGCACCCTCAGCCTTTCGAACGTACACGTTCCCGTCAAAGGTCCAACATTCGGAAATTTTGCCACTCTTTTTCAACTTCCGTGTACGTTGGAATAATGTGCACGGGTCCTAGTTAGATCTTCGTTTATGAAGAGTTGTCCTGGGTATCCTGAAATATTTAGGTTTTTCAGACCTCGGCGAATGTCGTATACGGATTTTCGCACACGATATGAAGGCAGGCGGGAGATTATTTGTCTTGAAGCTTGCTGAGGGATCGACACACCACCACTGTCAGAATCAGTTCCACCCACAGCACGACTAGGAACATTCGGTTTAATAGGGCGACCGACACGATGACTGCGATACACCTGATGTGGTTCTAGTGAAACTCCAAGTTGATTTATCACTTTACGGACAATGTTATCAGTTATTTCATTGGGTTTCTCGGGAATTCCAGAGAGGCGCAGGTTAGTGCGCCTCCCATACTGCTGGAGGTAATCAATTTCCGCGCGCAACTCATATACAACCTCCTCGTGTGCTTCTGTTTCAACTCTCAGTTTAGTTTCAAGATCCTGAATTTTTTGTCGCGCTTTGACAACTCGCGGTTTAAAATATCAATGGTAACAAATTCATCTTTACAGACTTTAGATATTTCAGATTTTGCCACTTCAGATACAACTGTTTGGAAGAGGGTCTGCATTACTTTTGCTAATGCTTCGACAACCGGGGGGCTTGTCAAAGCGTTGATTATGCCACTTTCGAAATAGGCGGAACGTCCAAAATGTTCAATATCACCCGTATTTGATTCATCAGAATGAATCGGGCTTCGAACGAGGTCCTGTTGGTATGTTGGTTTGTATTGTTTTTTTTTCTGTTTCGAAAAAATTGAGTGTGGCATTCGGATTTATAGTCTGATTATTCGATGGCTCTGTATCATCGTTTGTTGACTGTGAACCATTTCTGGCAGATTCGACATCAGAATCAACTTGTATGTTGTTAGCACTCATTGTGATCACGCGGTGAGTTATTGGCAATTATTGGCCCAAGATTAATCAATAATTGGTTGTGTAGTGATCAATAGCGACATAGTCAAATTGTTCAGAGTCCAAAGTTAGTAGTTGTGCGTGAGATTTTCACCGATTATAACTTATACGGTTGCTGTATGTTGCATCTGTATATAATAATTGAATTTATTGTTCATATATTAGTAAATGAAACGGTCTCACCGGAGTTCATGTCGGCAGGTACATGTCAGCTTTTCCAGATTCAAAATGGCGGCAGTTGTTTTGATCTCATCTCGTACAAGTAGAGTTCAATTGGCACGACTTTCAGGCACATACAGTAGAAATTCCTCAGTTACTGCGAGCTGTATACATCGGAGCACCATTTATTGTTTACGGAATCATAGAAGCACTAAACATTCAATCAATTTAACACAGAAAACTCCATCGATCAACAGGAGTGAAATTTTTTAGCCACCCGCCATTAGCAGCCTCGTTCTCGCCTTTCTGATTCTGACGTTAGGACTTTGACTATCATATTGGTGGTTAAGTCATCAAAATCGGTCCATCCATTGTAAAGCAATAAGCAAGAGAAGTACGTTCTTCTGCAATTTGGCATATTCGTGGACGCCATGTCGTCTGGTACGCGACATTGATGCGATGTTGATTTCATTACGATCTTCTCGATAGCTATTGGGAAGTTGTCGATGTCACAAACGTGCATTCATTTGTATCAATACTCCCAAGAACATACCCACATAAACTGCATCTATGTTGCAATAATATAGCGATGCAACCACGCCATATAAATCTGGTATAAGGGATAATCGTACAGTCGAATTATTGAGCGCACGACAATTGTATCTATTACGTTGTACACGAGCAATAATTTATGACCAACTTATGTCAATCCATCGACTCGTTCACCACTTTTGCGAAATAGCCGCGGTTTTCAGCTTTTACTCAACGTACATGTATACGACAAACGTGAATTGTTTGAAATTTTTAATATTTCACTCAAATAAATGGCGTTGTATAGGGTGGCCGCATAACTCTATTTCCACACTCAATCCACCCGATCCAACATCGCCGCAGTATATAGGGACGTAAATAGGGAATTAATGCCAGTGCTCGGCCCTTTACATATTTAGGCCAAAGAAAGAGCGGTGTGTGGTAGCCCCCCCCCCCTCCCCACCCTCCCAAGACATCCCACCTATGCACCAAACACATCCGATTCAAAATGGACGCCGCCCAAATAGCAGACCACTGGGTTTGAACTTTCCAACTGTTGGAAATTTAGAACCAACCTGACACCACTTAATGTTGGTAATGTTCCAATTGATAGCATTTCAGACCACTAAATAGTTGTTGGAAAATCAACTAACTAACGGTTTCAACCTATAAGTGATGTAAAATTTCCAGCAAATGGTGTGTGATGCATGAAATTTCCATCTGTTGAAAATTCGACCAAAGTTGGAGGGTGATACACGCAACCCCACCCACCCAAACTGCCCCTCCACGTCCCTCGGGTGAAATACACCCCTATGAGAATGCCCCTGGCGCCATGTCCCTGCATATAAGCAAAAATGGCTTCATATAAACCGTGAAGCATCGAAATCAACATGAAAGCACACTGAGGTGACGATTTCGCCGAATGCGCACCCGTCGTGCAGCTTGTTATCGCAAAGGCAACGTATCATTTTGTGATAGTATATAAACCTTATTTTAACAAACTTACGAACCCCACATGACAATGATTCTCATCGGCAATATTAAAAAGAATACCAAGTTGACCACAAACCGATGATTGCAGCTAAATTGAGCGGGTAGGGTTCTCTATTCCGAAGGTTCTCTATTCAGAAGGCACTCTATTCCGAATGTTCGCTATTCCGAGGGTTCGCTATTCCGAAGATTCGCTATTCCGAAGTTTTTCAATTCTGGGGGTATTTAGCCAGAAATGAATCAAAAGTTTTATGCCGCCCCCACAAAAAACCAAACGAGGAATGAAAAATACTACTACGCTAGTTTTCACATATAGTCCATTTATACACCCCAGTCTAATTTCCAATTGGCCCAAATGGTGGGTATTAATAGCAGGAAGACAGTATTAGTTTATCGTTTATTATGGAAAGTTGAAAACACGATGACTGCATGACTGAAATAAAATACATGTACTGTACAAAAATATATCAATGACGAGCGTTCTATTTTTAGCATTCTGGCTTATCTGTCATCTGTTTTATTCTCGCCGGTTATTTAGAACTCTATATGTAAATGGAATGTGGTGACCTTATTCTACGAAGCAGATAATAAAGAAACCAACAACAACGTGTGAGTAGTCTCACTTTCATAGAAACTTAAATCAGCCATTTCTATTATATACATGTAACGTATATACACAACGCACATACGTATGTTTTGAATCAATTATACAACCATCAGTACGAGTAATGCGCGCCTTTTATCAGAAACTGGCTGGGAACTCCTTTCTTCACGTCGTAGAAAACACAAGCTATGCCAATTTTTTAAGATGATACGTGGAACTGCTCCATCAATCTTGAGAAACTATGTACGACCAATCCAGGCAAACAATTCCAGATATAATTTCAGATTTGAACATATAAGACTACCCTCGAATATTAACTATGACTATTATATGGATTCATTCTTACCATCTGCAATTACCGAATGGAACAAACTACCGGAAACTATAAAAAGCTGCAGTACAATCGAAGACTTCAAAAAAGAACTGAACAGTGACAATATACGTCCACCTGCCTATTTTTATCATAGTAAATCCCGTAAATCTCATATCCTCCATACCCGGTTAAGATTGAAGTGCAGCCACATGAGTTCTGACCTGACAGATAACCATGTAAAAATTTCTCCCTTCTGTTTATGTGGGGAACTTGAGACAACTTACCACTATCTCTTTGAATGTACATTTTATCAAGAGCCCAGAAGAGAACTATATGACTCCCTACCCAATGTTGCCCTATCTGAGAATACTCTAATGCAGGGATCAAGGGAGCTTAGACTTCGCGAAAACAAACAAATATTTAATGCAGTACTGACATATATCATGAGAACAAAACGATTTCCATGAATTGAACTATAACAAATTTCCTTGGATTCCGGCCGCGTTATGCGACAGCACGACATTCCCCATTATATATGTAGTTCTAAATGTCTTCCTTTTACGATTATTTTGTATGTTAATTACTCGTCATAATTTTGTATATACATGTACGTGAAATTATTCCACATCAAGAATGCTGCGATAAACACATTAAAACAATTGGAATATGAACTGGCCATTGTGATTGACCCCCTCCCAGGGAGCCTGACGTGTGCAAATTACTAGACGAGCATTATCTTTCACGCAACAATTATTGAAAACTCCTCACCGCTGTCATCATTCCACGATTCATTTGTCTCCATCCTGTCTTTTACTTTCTCGTCTCTCTCTCTCACTCTCTCTCTCTCTCTCTCTCTCTCTCTCTCTCTCTCTCTCACCATATGCTTCTTACTATCCCTAACACTACATTCTCTCTGTTTCCATCCCTAATTCAAACTTAGCCATATATCTCAATTTCTCCTAAAACATTATTGTATTCCTTTCCCGTCTGATCGATACCCCTTCCTCGCGTATTGGGGAAGGGGCATGTCGCCAAAGAGCAGAAGACTTCATATAAGCCCTCGGGCTTGTTGTCTGATCCTCATTTCCATTCATTATCTTCTATTCTGCTTATTAATTTTTGTATGATCTGTATATTATGTAACTTGGATTTTGGAAATAAAAATATGTTTACACTAATTATACAACAGTGTCGTTTACATTATTCATATGATCCAATATTATGTATTCTATGTTTATTTATATATTTATTTATTTATTATTTGTATTATTTATCTCGTTTGTTGAATATATTTATAATGTATTGCGTAACGTAAATATGTATTAAGAAATAGGGTCATACGTAATGACATTAAATCTTATGGAAACCCGCGGGGAAAAAACATGTTTTTAGTTATTTCCTTCATAAAAAGAGTCTTCGAGATGAAGAACCCTCTCAATACTTAAAAATATAGAATTAACATTCAAAATAACAAAAACCTTAGGAATAACGAACATTCGGAATAGCGAATATTCGGAATAGAGAACCTTCGGAATAGCGAAACTTCGGTATATAGAACCTTCGGAATAGCGAACCTTCGGAATAGAGACACGTCCCCAAATTGAGCACATGATCCACTCAGAATGCTTTCATATTTGTTATAGAAAAAAGCACTGGAAATGATGAGGTTGGGAAAACATACAAAGAATTGCAAGTTTATTGAATCCTGCGGACCAAGCACTGTGTAGGAACTGTTACATCGGAAATCGTTCTATCGCCGGTTTGTGATGGTTCTTGGCTGATTTGTGACGGTTCCTTATGATCGAAATTATACATTTTCGCGACGTTTTGACAGTTAAAACGCAATTTTGGAGCCATCTAGTTGATAATTTGATTAATTTTTCCATTTCCCTCATAATCGGTGGCCCCAACGAGCGTAATAATAACGAAAATTCCATTGTGTGTGTTATAACAACGACGAAAACCGCGAATTTTGATATTTGTTTGGGTTCTCTCCTGATCGAGTCGGTTCTCTCCCCATTTAATCAGTTTTATACGGGTAATACTACGGCTAATATTTGGCAGGGTAATGATTCAAATTGACCATGTTCTGAAATTAACAAAAGATAAACACAACAAATTAGGCATTAAGTTGAAATTTGCACTATTTTTATCAATTTCTATGAATTACTCTGCCTTCCTTAGCTTATTCAATAACATGTGTTACGCCTCTCAGCATTCACTAATTCGCCAGCTAGTTTGAAAAATAACGCGTTTTGCAGGCCCAACATTTCCATGAATCAATAGCCGGTTAACAATAGTGAAATTAACTCTTTCAACCCGGCAGCCCGCTAAAGCGGGCACGACGTAATTTACGTTCATGATTCATCCCGGCACCCCGCTTTAGCGGGCGGAGCGCAATTGTCGGGAATAATACAATATTTCCAGATATTTACAAATGATTTTATTGGTTAGCGACTTGTATATCCTTTGGGTGATATTCGGTATCAATACTAGTTTATTGGAGCGCACGAATACCTAGCATGTACGCCATTAAGAGAATTTCCGGGCCTAAATATAGACAGCACCTGTATGACGTCACGGACTCACGATTACTATTTTGGGGGTTTCCTAAAAATCGATGACGCAATATACTGCCGACAGGTGTGGTGGTTTGAGTCACATTTGATTTTGGATTATTGTTGATCACAAAAACATACCGATAAAATTATTGTCATTACGTTTATGAAATAAAGAAGATAATGTTGACCTTTCTAACGATGTTTTATTTATGGTATCCGTCTAATGTCTCCTATTTTCGACGCAATGTTACGGAAATCACCGTGCCGCACAACGGCGCGTCTTTAATAATAGCTGCACATGCATGTTATAAACATGAAATCGACATTCATAATCATTTTGGGAATCCGATCAGGACATTGGCAGTTGTTTTATTTGGAATGTTACTCATAATTCCTCAACTTACTGACAAGTAAATCTCTGCGAGTCTAAAATTGCTGAATGTGGGAGTATATGTCTGTTTCGGTCAAATGGCATCTCTTATGCGTACTAGCTAGGTTAGTGCTGGTCTGCTCTTGTCTTTGATAAAGCAATTATGTTCGATGAACCGATTGGTAAAACATTTTAAACCATGCAGGATGTCATCACAACCACGTTTATACACCACACTTGCAAAGAATGACACATACATGTACAGTGTATGTATTTGTGGAAAACATTGATATGCGAAGTGGATATCCCAGATATAGGTGATACGTGCCACTATAGCATATATTGGGGTTCAATGTGTGTGAAATGACAAAGGGACATTTACCCACCCTGCTAATAAATTCGCTGACATCAAAGAATGTTTGTACTGTTGTGAAGTCTGGTCAGTGATGCCATCTCAAGCGATGTCACCCCAGCCCGTCAGCCGATGTAATGTTGTGACAAACATGAAAGAATGTTTTGACAAACATGAAAGAGTGTTTTGACGATAGTAACAGTAAATACTCAAATACTAAGAACCGACATCGAGAGGTTAAGACTGGGCGTGTGTTGACTTCGACAGCGGCAAAAAGAATTTCCTTGACATTAATTGTTGGCCATTCCATTAGAGTTAAGAAAGATTAAGTGTTTTGTTATGTATCGTTACCATTTTGTTGTTATTGCTGTTCCGTGTATATAATTTCGTTCATTGAAATAAATCTGATTTTAACACACACCCATAGTAATAGTCAATACCACACACCCATAGTGGGTAAATGTCCGCTTTGCCATTTCATCGGCGGGTGGGGAAATGTCCGCTTTGATATGGAGTAAGTGGGGAAATGTCCGGTGGGTAAATATCCGGGTGGGGAAATGTCCGCTTTTAGGGGTGTATGTCAAGGTGACCATTATACCATTACTCATTTATTTTAGTGGTAGAGATTATAAGTGTTTCCCTAAAATACCACTCAAATATAAATGGGATAACGATAAATGATTCAGAATTTATTTTATCACAATATGCAGATGACATGACCCTCTTCATCCAGGATGACTCGCGTTCTTTGAATGATCATTAAATTTGCAAATATATCATTAAATTTGCAAATATATCATTAAATTTGCAACTATATCATTAAATTTGCAATTATATCAGTAACTTTGCAAATACATCAGGTCTGAAAGTAAAGTTTGATAAAACACAGATAATTTGGATATGATCCAAGCGGGGCTGTGGTCAAGCAATAAATACAGACGAACAGGTTTCATGGAAAAATGATAAAATGATAAAATCTGGCGTAATGTGGTTATTAATCAAACTGAATACGGAGGATTGTGACTCCCCCATCTTGAATCATTTGAGAAAGCTATAAAATTGTCTTTGTAAAAAATACTTGAACCGTCTGTGCCCACTGGGCGGAAAACGAACATATTAGATGATTTAGAATCTTTTGGGTGAAACAAAATTTGGCATTTAAATAAACGTTTAGAGATAATTTACTCAAATGTTAACTCTTTCTGGGAGGGTGTTTTTCAAGCTTGGTCATAGTCAGACAAGGAGTCCACCACAACCCTAGCAAATATCCTATCACAACCATTACATTGGAATAAAAATATAATCATTGACCATGAAACATTTTATGAATTAAAAAATGGGGAAAAACATGATGTAAACTTTATAAATGATCTGATGGATGAAACAGGCTTTCTGGACTACGAATCATTTTGTTTCAGGTATGATCTAAATACTTACAACGTACCAATGGTTAATAAATGCATTACCAATGTCATGAAATAAGAGATTAAATCTGATATTAAATGAGATTATTATATAATCATTAATTTTCTCCCGCGAACCCTATAGTAATTGATTGGCATGGCCGGGTTGATAAATCACGATATTAACCCGGCGCGGGGTTAATAACAAAATATGTGTTACGTCACGCGTAAGAGGTGGCTGTCTAATCACGTTACGCATAGCTTTGCAACCAGCCAATCAAAATTGCTTATACATAACTCATTTGTCGTTGATTTTCGGAAGAGAGTTTAAGTAAATCTGCTGTTTGTTGAACATATTTGTCTGTTTAACTCCTACAGTAGTACTCTAATTGTCTACCAGGTAAAGAATTCCGCTATTTCATATAATAAAACACTTGTTGCATGGTTTCGAGGTTGACATGATGATTTATCAACCCTTGGAAGTTAATATTCACCTCGGACTGTGGCCTCGGTGAATATTAACTTCCTCGGGTTAATAAATCCTCATGTCCACACGTAATAAACACTTTATGCATGTGGTTATGTGCATTTGTAAAATGACTTTGTTATGTTGTGTGTTTCTTGAAATTATATTAATAAATGAATTTTTTTAAGTTCCAGTATATATTTCAATAGGTTTTTAAATCTTCATTAAGGGGACCATAAAATGATATTTTGACTTGAGAGTATATTTAGGTACCGAAAAAAAAGACTTTTTAAAACTATCACCCTACATATGAATTGTTCATGCCAACTGTGTACCATAGTGGAATAGAGATATTAATATTTTGCCTGAAAGTCTTAAAGAGCAATGAATTGGGACCAGTTACAACCAAATAAATATGTGCGTGGAGCGGATCAATGCAAACCACGTGAATACACCATGCTGCATTACTGGTCTAAGAATTATAGCGTAGGTTTACGTCATGTCATGTGACATGGAAGCAAACGTTGGAATAAAAACCTTACGTCGGCTAAGACCGGAGCTTTTTGGTCGTACGTTCTTGAGGGGACCGAACAACACCACAACTGACTTTCAGGCGAAATCTCTAACTGCCTTGATCTATAGATAGTAAAACCTATATCAATGCACCGTATTTTGGAATCAATAAAGTTTGTGAAACCTCTGAACTGTGTCCGAACCAGCGTTACACAACGTGGAGTCAACGAGTCACGCCCTACTATGGGACAACTGCTCCAAAATGAAACCAATAAAACCATAAGCACGTTTTATGTAGTCCCCTTAATGAAGATTTTAAAACTTTTTGAAATATATACTGGCAATTTAGTAGAGTCGCTTATGTCCGATTTTGGGCTCCCGTGGGAAAATCATGAACAAATAGAGACCATGCTCATGAGCCAGTATATGGTATCAACGTTAGTAAGAAAAAAATGGCCGCCAAGATCATTTTCATAAGTTCGCTATTGATGGATTTCATGATAAAAATATGATATAAAATATATGACAATCCTTTTGTACAGTGTACGGTGTGACGCCATGTTATATTTGCATATAAAAGTTTGTCCTCTCGATCAAAGATGGCCGCCAAACATTTCCCATACATGTCGCCTACATCATTTCCAATTGTATCGAACTGGCGTCGACTAGAGAATATACTTCTCTTCAATATTGATAACAAATCACTTAGGTATCACATTAGTTGATTTCTTGGATCATAACCTTGATTGTATTCTCCAAATGCGATGTTTTAAAGAAAGTGGTATGAATTTTCGTCAAAATATACTTTTTATTTTTTAACTATTTCCTTGAAGAAAATTAGAATTAATCGGTGATGGAAATGAGTAGGATCATTACGTAAGGTATTTACATCTAACTGGATCCCGAAAATGTCAACATAATCCAAGATGGCTTCCAAGATGGCGGCCAAAATACGATAATACGCAAATTTTACCCTCTTTCGCCGAATAACCGTTCTTTCATGTAGAAGGTGAATGTAGTAGACTAATTTTCTTCTTCGAAATAAATAAACGCCATGTTATGATACATTCACAATAGCTGTTTTACCGCAATGGCTCAAAATACGAGTTCATATAACAATTATTTTCCAAATAAGCATCGTGAAAATTTGCCAAACATTATATTTGTATACGTCAAATAAGATGTCCACCAGAGGAGAACGATATCTCGGTGTTTAGATATATGAATGAATGTACTCCGATTTAGATAATCCAAATTTATTAATATCTTATTGTAATCGTGATGGCCGTCAATGTGGCGGAAATGTCGAAATTTGACATTAAAATGCATATATTTTCGCAATATATCCCATCCCGTAAGAAGGACACATAAGCATATCATTATCAGACATGGGCTTTCGGTGAGAACATACCATTCGCTTTAATTTCACTATATAAACCGACATATATGTTCAAGCACGTTAAGTATATGAACTTGTGCCAAACTGGATTATGATTTTATATAAATATTTTAATAGAGACCAATATGGGATGTGGAGAAAATAGTGAAGTTGACAACTTCAGGTGCTGTCAGCTGCCAACGATCAAATGATGCATGTGATCGCCATATGTTTTTGCATATCGATAACGATAACGAAGCCTGAAATTGAAAATATAAACCAGGAGATCGCCCGGCGCCTTGTTAAGAGAGTATAGCTATACTTTAGTCTTGTCCATTTCACAATGATACGTGTATACCGCCGGCATAGGCTTGGTTGATAAACGAGGTTGGATAGTTTGTCGAAGTTACACGGAAGTTTTCTGACACAATATCTATACAAGTCTTTGCAAAATGAATCCTTGTATGGGTACTCTTTGCGATTGGAATGGAAAATCGACACAGAATTATCTGAAACTTGCTTCTACCATTCTGGAAAACATATATGTGTAGGAAGAAATGTTGATTATTGCCTCATTTTTAAACTGCTTCTTGTCACCAGTTCATACTAAGTACCGGTACATTTCCGCATGTGAATTAATGACGACCAAGATGGAATCGTGACATATTTGAACTAGAACTCAAGCAATATATTAGTTGAATTACAGTGATATTAGCATATTGTTGTATTACTACATTTATATATATAATTAATTTGTCTCATATACAAGTACCGCTAATGTGTATCTGGACAATCACGCTCTCGTGTTAGGTGGGGTGAATGTGAATATACAATGATTCCCGGAAATGGTTCACATAAGTCTGCACAGTTTATGTAGAATCCGGTCCACGATGAAACGTATACTTATTATTGTTGTATTATTTATGGAAAAATACTGTTTAAACTAAGGTGTATCTGATCAAACTGGATTTCTTAACAAGTGAACAGGTATGGAGCTCTTCGTACAATAGCCTCCCCATGACCGTTTAGATCTCTGCTGAAGTTATTCTATATATGTCACATGGTTGGGTAGATTATCATGATGCACGAGATATACAATGTATGGGATATAGCCAGGCTGATCTGATAACTCTTAGTCGAACATAATTAGAACAGTTTGAGTCATTAGGATATAAATAGATCGGCCTATATAATATGATCTGAAAGTTGCCATTAGTATAATACACCATGATCACCTCCATAGTTACGCGTGCTATTTCAACTTCCTTCATTTCCCCATTTTGGTTCGTGATAACTCTCTAACCAGAATGAACATGGCACATCACGAGCTGTCATTAACTCCAACTATTACTTCACATTGTGTTGTAAGAAGTTAGTCGACTGAGTTGCCCCATATATATAGTTGGTCTCCATAAAGTCGGTATCAAGATTATATATATGCAGCGGGGGTGAATCAGTAATTCTTAGACACGAGTAGTTATTCCAAGAGTTGGGGTATCATGCGGCCAAATAAGGTCTGATATAGCATGATACCCTTGTCTGTGACGTGTATCGTAATATTGTTTACTATAGGATGATTTGAACATCCCTCGACAATACTGGTCGCTACCAGTCATACCAATTAAGAATAAGATCGTGTTAATTATGCCTGTATGATCTTATACTATATCATGTATATATCCCACGTATTGTTCTTACTTATATACATTTAACCTTAGCAGTTAAAATCACAGGGAACAGGAAGTTTATCCTAGATCCGGGAACACATCAAACTATAACTATACTAGCTTGTGCACTATCGGACATCTGACACATGCAATTAATACAAGTTCATATTTGCTTATTTGATGGTGATAACACGAAATAGTACTTCCTCTTGGTTCCGTTCGTGAGCCTCCTCTTGGTACTCTTCGTAAGCCTCCGCGTGTTTTTGTGTTAGTTTAAAATTAGCCACTAAAACTGTCCCGCTAAAAGATCGATTTATATTAAAACAATTCATTCTAAAATCGCGATCAAGTGATAGCAGCTTTTTTGGACAGGTGTCATCGGTTCACATATATTAGTGTATACACCGGAATCTATTATATTGCTCTGAATAGATATCTTTGAGGTGTATGTACCATGTTGTTGGAAGTAATCTTTCATTCAGAACAGCTGGCAGATAAATGGGATGGTATTAATCCCTGAACCGTCAGCCATTAAGTAAGTCGGTCCCACGACTTTGATCAGCAAGAACTCTTGTGTGTTTGGTTCACCGTCTACCCAGTCCGTAAAAGGTAATGGCTGTCCATCATAGGTATACATTTCCTCGGTTGTGTTAGGTCTGTGGCCATCGACGAAGAGTCGATCTGCAACAAATTTCATTCAGTAACATTAGTTTGTTGTTTTGTTTATGGTGCCCACAGAGAGAGGGTGAGCATTGGGGGCTGCCACACCTCATGTGCCCGCAAACAAAGTACCATACCTTGCTCACTGGAAGCTTGTATTCTGCTGATGATGAACAGATAGTCTGCCGTCAGAGCAGTTTTTGCCAGTTCAAAATTAAAATACTAAAAATACAATTGTAGAGAACCATGAGTCGCATGTCATGTTACTATATTATATTCATTATTCATAAAAAGTAAGTTATCGCCTGTTGTATGCCAACACATTCAAGTAGTTTTACGGAGTGATTTGTATGTGTCACTTTAAAACGTTGAGATAATATTATAATTGTGTTAAGGTTTTTCAACGTATATTATATGACCATATACTTCACATGCAAATCGCGGATACCAGACGCAAACAGACGGATGGGCGGACAAACATATGACATAACACTTCCCGTTTTTTTTTAAACGGGCATTCAAAATATGCTCTCATTTTTTTATCGTATGTGTGCATGGTTTCGTTTGTGCTAGGTCTGCTTTGCATACCAATTTAATTTAACCATATTGATTAAGGTAAACCCAGATTATCGGACACTACTTACAGTTTCTCATATCGTATCAAACATTACAAATGATAAGAATACAGCAGATGACGTTGATAGATACAAAGCAAATACGAACTCAAGAAATCATGTTGGACACAAACAGTCACCCGTGTTCCACTGGCGACAGGAATGGACTTACAACGACTTGTCTGTCCGATTTAGAAAATATCTAGATGTGGTATCTATATCACCCCTCTACGTGGTATCGCCAAAACCGAGGGTATCGCCAAAACCGAGAAAATGGGAAAGTCATTTTCACGTATATGACATGGGATATGTTTGTTTCTCATCGTAAAACAGACAACTAACAAGGCATGTGTATGTCCACACGAAGCAGGAGTATTTATCCACTCGCTGTCAAGTAAATATGCGCATCACTTAAGGAGTTTTGATGAGTTTTCGTGTGTTTTTATGTGTATCTGAGACTGATCGATTGGACTGCGAATGTCATCTGAAATATGAATCCATAACATATTCGAAATATTGTGTACATATCTATTATGAATGTATTTCAATTGAAATTAATTGAACATCCATCTCAGCATTCAGATTTGCGATCTCAAATAGGTGAATGAATGATAACGCGATGCCTTGATCACACGCATGTGAATGCTGTCGTTCGTATGCATGCAGCTAACCGGATATTAGTTTAGTGTTAAGATGCTTGGGGTTTGTTTATAGACCACACATGTAGGACGAAACGCTACGACGTATCAACGATTTGTTATAATCATGATTATTTTACAGACTTTATGAATCGTTCCCACTCGAGTAGACCGTTACGCGACAATTAAACCGAAGCATCTTATCGAATATACATATCTCGTATAGCTACAAATTATACAATTCTGTCGTTTTTAAGAGTCATCAGATAATATAGTAACGATTCTATTTTAACCCTAAACATCCGTACACATATTATCACAATGTATTATGTGTGACACACTTGTGTGCCTTCTCATCTGGGTTTCGATGGGCCTGTCATCTCTTTATTGTGTCTATGTAGCACACCTAGTCAGCTTACCAAACTACAACACCATGTATAAACAAAATAAAAATTATCGGTGGTGAAAAAACAATAAATTAAAAAAAATTATATCTGATCACTCTGAGCATTGGTGGGCTCCTCGACTCGAGTCAAATATGTGTGATTCCCGAAGCCAAGAAAATAGTAATTTTCGAACATTAATTTGGATGATGTATCTGCAATGAAATCTCTTGAAACAGCGTTTATTCTCCAATCGCCGGACGTGTTCGGTATGACGCAGTCTAAATATTAGTACACAATACATACATGTACATACATATATAATCGTGGCACATGCAAACAATATAGATCAGAAATCGTCTACACGTGCACATGTGGTGGGTGTGTGTTGTGGGTTGGATTTGTTGTGGTGGGGTACAGAGTGTGTGCATGTGGCTTTTCCCTCGTGTATTTCGCTGTATGGACGTACGTGGATGTTGGTCGGTGCGTCAGACTGGGGTTTTCGTTCGTAAAGCCCCTGTCACACTCAGGCCGGCGCTCTCATTGCGCTGCAAAAGTATCAAAGCGCCCACCTAAACGCACTAAGGTCTCCAAGAACCGATTGGTGACGCAGTGGACACTGGCTACAACGGCCGAGGATTTTCATGGTCGCCCATAGGTGCCAGAGCGCCACGCTTGTTTTATGCATGTACAAAACAAGCGCAGAGGCTCGGCGTTCTGACCAGGACGTAGTACTGTCGTCGTGACAGCGCAAAGCGAAGCGCCAATCGAGCGAAGTGAGCGTTATGTGTACGTAGCAAGAGCGCATATTAGCTTCTCGTGGTCGCAGAAAGAAATTAATCTTCTCTTTTGCGACTACAGTAAGCTTAATCAAATTATCCCTACGTGCCTTTCCCGTCCCTAATACGCTCAATGAGGCTCTGTCCAAAACTTATTGCGCTCTTTCTGCGCTGTCATGGGGTGTTATGGACTGGTTCCCGCTCATAGAACGTCCACATTGTGCTGACACTGCGACTCTGGCGCTCGCTTTACGCCCAAGCGTTATACATGGCGTTCTTCCGGCGTTTACAGCAGGTTTACACTACGATCCCATGCACTTTGAAATGCGGTCTGCTCATACCACTGTCACACTCCGCTGCGATCAAGCTGGCATTTGCTTTGAGTTAAAAAAGTATCAAAATACGAGTAACGCACAGTGGAAGCGCGGAAAATTGTCAGAAATTTTCAATCTGTTAAAACAAGAGAAGCAATGTCAGAAATGGTAACGCGCTCAAGATCATATATTATAAACCCAAGAATGTAATTGTAGAATATAAAATATATTGGTTTTGCGAATGACCAACTCAGAATTCCGTTAAATAACAATAACAACCAGCACCTAATTAACGAACCGGTGGTCGACTCGACCGTCTCGGACCACAACCCCCAGTGGGCTGCAGAAATTTCTTTCATTTGTAATACACATATAGTTTACCACAAACCAAAAATCAACATTAATCAACGTTGATTAACACAATAAACGAAATTTAATTTCCCCAACTACAAGCACCTTTTACGGGACTCGGCCTCCAGCTCGCAGTTTGACTTTTAAATATTCCCCAAAATTCCCATTCTATAAATAAAACTAATAAAACACCCATTGATAATGTCAGCCCGCACGCGAAACGAGAAACTCCCCACCAGTCATACATGCGGCGCGCGTGACAAGCTATGCCCCTATCCCGCTTATCACGTTTTCATCGCGATCTTTTTACGACCCATTGCATTCCTGTTTTGTCAAGTCTCACGCTCTCACACGCTCTCACTGCGTTTCCTCCACGTCGTAAACGCTCTTAATGCGTTCAAGTCGTTGTCATTGCGTTGTTAGTACGCTTTGCGCCGTCATGGCGACGGTACTACGCCTGGTCAGAACGCCAAACCTCTGCGCTTGTTTTGTGCATGCACAAAACAAGCGCGGCGCTCTGGCGCTCTGGGGCGATCACGGGGACCCTCTCCCGTCCTAGCCAGTGTCCACTGCGTCACCAATACGTTCTTGGATACCTTACTGCGCTTTGCTTGGCGCTTTGATTATTTTTCAGCGCAATGCAAGCGCCGGCCTGATCGCAGCGGAGTGTGACAGTAGTTTAATCGGACAGCTAATCTATTGCGGAGTGTTGGGTATTTCCCCCACAACCTAAAAACTGACTATGATTGGAGAACGTATAGGAGGCGCTATCTATACTCTCCGCGCCCGCGCAGAGAACGTTTTGCGAACTTATTGAGAACGTACTAGCATCACAATGACAGCGACTTGAACGCACTAAGAGCGTGAGACTTGACAAAGTAGGAACGCAATAGGAGCATACTTTGTTTTTAAAGTTTGACAATTTTCGACAGTTTTCGGCGCTCCTCCTGCGTGTTACTCATATGTTGGTACTTTTGCAGCGCAGCGAGAGCGCCGGCCTGAGTGTGACAGGGGTTTAATTGCGCGTTGGTTGTGTGGGGTTGTGGTGCAGGGGGCCGGAGTGGCTGGCATTCGAATAGATAGATAGATAGATAGATAGATAGATAGATATATTTATTGCAATACACCAATTTATGGCAGTTGCACAATTGAAAATAACGAACATATATATCACTAGAAGGTGACCCGACTTCGTCCGGGCTTTGACCTTGAATTGTCTATTTTGAAGGCCAAGGTCAAGTGGGGTCACGATTTGACCCGTCCAAAACACAGTGCCCGAACAAAAGTACCCGACAAAAGTACCCGTCGAAATCCGCCAGTTTAACCCGATTTGATTTCCACTGAAGTATATAAACGCGCCTCATATACACACGCTCATTAATTATCAAGTTTCAACGTAAAGATAAATTACCATCGGTGCCCGAGATATCGCCAAGACGTCTGAAACAGTCAAATGCATCGGCCGGATAAGAGTTAACGTGATCTAACTTTATGACCTCTAACGACGTCATAGAAGTTACGCATTGTTTTTACCCTGATAGAAGATCGTACCAATTCTTCTTAATAATTGAGGCAGATAACTAAAACGGATACATACATATTATATATCGTTGGAAAGAGGAAACACGAAAGATTCTCATAGTGTCATTATTATGACTGGCATGTTATTATTCGCGCTGTTTCGAATCGATTTGTAAGCACCGAACTCAAATGAAAGTCCCGTAACACAGCGTAAAAACAGATTTGACCTCGGCACGCGAGAAGTTGACCTCGCACGGACAAATAAATATGCCTATGTTCGTCCCCGGCCGAAAATACCCCCACATACCAAGTTTCATCGAAATCGGCTGGGCCATTTTCGAGTCCATCGATTACACACAAACACACAGATACACACACACACACACAGATCTTTCAAAATATATAGTACTAGAAGGTGACCCGACTTCGTCCGGGCTATTCAAAAACCAAATTTCAAGTCGATTGCTCCACCCGTTTCCTAGATCTGGTCTGCGCATGCGCGAAGCTGGCGTCGCACGTGCTCGGCGACCCGATAAAATTCGTATCCGGGGCAAGATACATTCACATACCAAATTTCAAGTCGATAGCTACACCCGTTTGCGAGATATATAGCCCAATGTCATTTGCGGATACCTCGGCCGGTGATGAGTTAACGCGACACAGTCAAATGCATCGGCAGGGTGAGAGTTAACGTAATCTAACTTTATGACCTCTGACGACGTCATAGAAATTACGCATTGATTTTATCCTGATAAAAGCATCGTACCACTTGTACCTAATAATTGAGGCAGATAACTAAAACGGATACATACATATTATATATCGTTGGAAAGATGAAGCCACACAGATTCTAACCGTGCAAATTATATGACTGGCAATTTATTATTCGCGCTATATCGAATCGATTTGTGAGCACCGAACTGAAATATATTAGCGCAAAAACGGCGTAAAAATAGATTTGACCTCCGCACGTGAAAAGTTGACCTCGCACGGACAAATAAATATGCCTATGTTCGTCTCCGGCCGAAAACACATCCAAATACCAAATTTCATCGAAATTGGCTTAGTCGTTTTCGAGTCCATCGATTTCAAACACACACACACACAAACAAACAAACACATACACACACAGATCTTTCAAAATATATAATAGACTAGCCGATGAGCCCGACGTTGTCCGGGCTATTCATCCGGGCTATTCAAAAACCAAATTTCAAGTCGATAGCTCTACCCGTTTCCGAGATCTGGTCTGCGCATGCGCGAAGCTGCGTCGCACGGGCTCGGCTACCCGATAAAATTCGTATCCGGGGCAAGATACATTCACATACCAAATTTCAAGTCGATAGCTCCACCCGTTTCCGAGATCTCGTCTGCGCATGCGCGAAGCTGGCGTCGCACGGGCTCACCGACCCGATAAAATTCGTATCCGGGGCAAGATACATTCACATACCAAATTTCAAGTCGATAGATCCACCCGTTTCCGAGATCTCGTCTGCGCATGCGCGAAGCGGGCGCCGCACGGGCTCGGCGACCCGATAAAATTCGCATCCGGGGCAAGATACATTTACATAGCAAATTTCAAGTCGATAGCTCCACCCGTTTCCGAGATCTCGTCTGCGCATGCGCGAAGCGGGAGCCGCACGGGCTCGCCAATACGACAACGACGACCGCTTGGTCAAACTACACTCACGTACCAAGTTTCGTCCCGATCGGTCGAGAATCGTAGATTTGTATTAATGACAGACATACAGACAGACAGACAGACAGACAGACAAACAAACAGATTGTATCAAAATATATATGAGACTAGAAGGTGACCCGACTTCGTCCGGGCTATTCAAAAACCAAATTTCAAGTCGATTGCTCCACCCGTTTCCTAGATCTGGTCTGCGCATGCGCGAAGCTGGCGTCGCACGTGCTCGGCGACCCGATAAAATTCGTATCCGGGGCAAGATACATTCACATACCAAATTTAAAGTCAATATCTCAACCCGTTTGCGAGATCTCGTCTGCGCATGCGCGAAGCTGGCGTCGCACGTGCTCGGCGACCCGATAAAATTCGTATCCGGGGCAAGATACATTCACATACCAAATTTCAAGTCGATAGCTACACCCGTTTGCGAGATATATAGCCCAATGTCATTTGCGGATACCTCGGCCGGTGATGAGTTAACGCGACACAGTCAAATGCATCGGCAGGGTGAGAGTTAACGTAATCTAACTTTATGACCTCTGACGACGTCATAGAAATTACGCATTGATTTTATCCTGATAAAAGCATCGTACCACTTGTACCTAATAATTGAGGCAGATAACTAAAACGGATACATACATATTATATATCGTTGGAAAGATGAAGCCACACAGATTCTAACCGTGCAAATTATATGACTGGCAATTTATTATTCGCGCTATATCGAATCGATTTGTGAGCACCGAACTGAAATATATTAGCGCAAAAACGGCGTAAAAATAGATTTGACCTCCGCACGTGAAAAGTTGACCTCGCACGGACAAATAAATATGCCTATGTTCGTCTCCGGCCGAAAACACATCCAAATACCAAATTTCATCGAAATTGGCTTAGTCGTTTTCGAGTCCATCGATTTCAAACACACACACACACAAACAAACAAACACATACACACACAGATCTTTCAAAATATATAATAGACTAGCCGATTAGCCCGACGTTGTCCGGGCTATTCAAAAACCAAATTTCAAGTCGATAGCTCTACCCAGCCCGACGTTGTCAGGGCTATTCAAAAACCAAATTTCAAGTCGATAGCTCTACCCGTTTCCGAGATCTGGTCTGCGCATGCGCGAAGCTGGCGTCGCACGGGCTCGGCGACCCGATAAAATTCGTATCCGGGGCAAGATACATTCACATACCAAATTTCAAGTCGATAGCTCCACTCGTTTCCGAGATCTCGTCTGCGCATGCGCGAAGTGGGCGCCGCACGGGCTCGCCAATACGACAACGACGACCGCCTGTTCAAACTACACACACGTACCAAGTTTCGTCCAGATCTGTCGAGAATCGTAGATTTGTATTAATGACAGACATACAGACAGACAGACAGACAGACAGACAAACAAACAGAGGTCTTCAAAATATATATGAGACTAGCCGATGAGCCCGACGTTGTCCGGGCTATTCATCCGGGCTATTCAAAAACCAAATTTCAAGTCGATAGCTCTACCCGTTTCCGAGATCTGGTCTGCGCATGCGCGAAGCTGCGTCGCACGGGCTCGGCTACCCGATAAAATTCGTATCCGGGGCAAGATACATTCACAAACCAAATTTCAAGTCGATAGCTCCACCCGTTTCCGAGATCTCGTCTGCGCATGCGCGAAGCTGGCGTCGCACGGGCTCACCGACCCGATAAAATTCGTATCCGGGGCAAGATACATTCACATACCAAATTTCAAGTCGATAGATCCACCCGTTTCCGAGATCTCGTCTGCGCATGCGCGAAGCGGGCGCCGCACGGGCTCGGCGACCCGATAAAATTCGCATCCGGGGCAAGATACATTTACATAGCAAATTTCAAGTCGATAGCTCCACCCGTTTCCGAGATCTCGTCTGCGCATGCGCGAAGCGGGAGCCGCACGGGCTCGCCAATACGACAACGACGACCGCTTGGTCAAACTACACTCACGTACCAAGTTTCGTCCCGATCGGTCGAGAATCGTAGATTTGTATTAATGACAGACATACAGACAGACAGACAGACAGACAGACAAACAAACAGATTGTATCAAAATATATATGAGATAAACAACATAATAACAAACATAATATAGTTAATTTCTAATATTGATCATGACACATTTGCAATTGTCAACTACTAATGAGCTGTTTTCTCCGAATGAAGAATAACCGGATCATGTTGCACACATAAGCAGTTATTTTCCCATGCTTGTTTTTCATGATATTTAAAAATGTGTTCGCTTCGTTCATCTTGTAAAAATTCGGTTCGTTTCTTCCAATCGTTTCGAACAAATTATGTCTGAGATCCTTATATGCATCGCATTCCATGACAAAATGTATCTCGTTTCAATTCTATTCTGTTTGCATACAGGGCATATTCGCTTTTAGGCTGTCTGTGTCTCCCTTTTTCTATTTCTAGAACATGATTACTCGCGCGAAGTCTAGTAAAATATGCTCTAGCTTCTTGTGATTTCGTACACGTGAGATATGGTTCAATGATATATTCTTCCTTGAATAACCTGTAAGTGCCTAATTTGTTTTTTCCACCCAATTTATCGTCGTCGAATATATCATGTTTAAACTGCGAGATGTGTTCTTGTTTTAACTTCACGACCAACTGCCTCAGATTCGTTCCTGAAAAAGTATTATCATCGTTTAGTCTAACATCCCATTTCGATAGTTGCGTGGCCCAAGATGAAAGTTTACAAGTTATTGATTCTTCATATTTATTGATATGAGTGGTCTAACGTATACATAATGCGATTGCCAATATACCATTGAAAGTAATGACACAAAGCAATTAACAGTTACATGTAGGAACCCAGAATGGTCCTTAGGTTATCGATTTAGCATGTGGGTATATACATACTATATATACAACATACTTACTGCTATTGGTAATAAACACTTCACTGTGGAACACAATCATGATAGTATAAACGTGTTCCACAGTGAAGTGTTTATTACCAATAGCAGTACGTACGTTGTATATATAGTTCGTTGTGCTATTTTTGCACAGTGATTGTGCAGGCATTTCGTGATAGAAAACCATATAGTGCCTGAAAATGCACAACAACATGCATAGTTCAATGCATCTCTACCAACGCTAACGGTATGAGAAGTAAAACTTTGGTTCGTTATAACATGGAATACTAGTATGTTGTATATAATGTGATCTGGTGATTCGAAAATTAAGTGGGCATTTAATGTACAGCACTTGGTACTGTACGGTATTGTGCGAAACGAAATAATATATTTTTAATATGGAGTTAATAGTTTTCATAAGACTATACATAGCAAATACATGCATCTGATAGTCCTTAAAATTTAAATAGCATGCTATTTTCTGAAATCGAAAGGAAGCACACAATTATGAACAAAGTAAAAACATTCTTGTCGGTTCAGGCGAATTCTGTCAATGGGAAAAGTTACACGATGACGTTAGTCGTCAATTTTCGTTAAAATCGCCACGGTAACATCTTATGAATGAAATGAACATTGTGAAATTGACACGCGTCTCCATATAGTATCTCAACCGTAGCGCTCCCCAGCGTAAAGAAATATATTGGTTAAATTCAGTAAAAATATTCCGTTCTCCTCTCGACAAGGTATTACTATTTTCACTTTGATGTTGGAAGTTTATACCATGTGTAGTCTAGCTGACAATCAAGAATACCCAAAATTACGCTTGACCTAATGTATACTCGAAATTACGATTGGGGTCCATTCTGCCGATGAACCGTTGTGTGCGCAGTGTAATTACTGACAGTCACCCCACGAAATGTAGCATTACGTGCATATTATTTGGTGAGAATACCAGGGGATCTGTATACTTATTTTGATAAAACAATGAAGCTACAGCTACCCTCATATGAGTGGTTTCTCTTTGGTTCATTAATTACGCTATCGTATTTTCATATTAATGATAATAACGTGATATACACAAGCATGCACTATTCGCCGACTAGTAGCAACAACAATTTACGAGAGCTTTGATGTCAACCACAAGTGAGTACGGAGTACGAGACAATAATAAACAACAACGTCGAATTAAGATGAAATAACTTGTGCTCCGATCCCCATTGTACACCCATCATCTTTTTCTGTTATTACAGCTTGTGCAGTATTGCTATGTTATGTTATGTTAATGTTTGGGATGTTCACTAAAATATGGAACGAAACAACAGTCACTCATGATGTCAGCAACTAGTGACTACAAGAGTAACAGGGCAATATCAACAACAACAATAGTCAATCATGGTGAGTCAGTTACTACTGAATCAATCAAACTTTCTGCGACTGTGCGACACACTGCTGATGCCGTGACATACACCTGGATTCTTCGCCGACTAGTGGTAACAACAACAATAGCATTGTTGGTCTGGCTGATATTTTTATCGAACGGTATGCAACGTGAATTTGCGCTGATATTGTCGTGATATACACATGGACTATTCACTGATTAGTAACAACTACATTGTATAATTAACTGAAGATTGTTTCTGCAAACTACACTGTCTGCAGCAAAATAATAAATGTCATAATCTACACATGGACTATGCAATGCAACTGTACATGACTGGTACTGACCAATAGTGTTGGGATACATGTGCAGTGTGACTAATCCATCAAGACATTAAGTGCACATGTAAGCGACTGGAAAATTTCACGCCGGTGACTGAAATAGTTCATACCCCAAATGTTTTACTTTTACATAAATTTAAAGACATATTATGGACTTGTTCGGGTGCGTGAAACTGTTAAGTTAATATTCACGCGTTATGTCAACTGGAGGAATGTAACATTCTACTAACTCGCCGAATATTTCAAGCAAATCGACGATACCACTCCACAGAAAACATCGTCTGAACTACGCTCAATTGTAAATATTTACTTCTGGATTCGGGACGCAACTATCGGAGATAAACTAATGAAAACTATTTCGCCATCGAGAGTCACTTTATTTAATTAATAGATAAGACGGTGTGTGTTGTCAATTTGAATAAAATATGTGTAAACATAACTACTTTGAGCAAGATTATTCCCCATTTCTATTTGACCACCCTACTGGAGTGTTTCACATCACTTTAAGTGATATAAACTGTGATAGCTTTGTTCCTTTATGGTTTAACATGAGTGGCCCAATTCATGTGGGTTAGATTCGTCAAAATTAGTATTACCCGTAATTGAAAAGCTCACTTGAAATAATTGTATTCATAAAATAGATGCAGTTTGTCGGTATGTCGTCAATTGATCATTCAATAATGCTTCAAAATTACATCTGTGTTTTAATTTAACTCTTATAGAATTGACTGTAACACATGAAATTGTCCCCAATCCAAGTTGAGCTACAGTGTCAATGACACCTTCATTATTAATCCTTTTCCGAATGTCACACATATATGCACAGGTCCCCTGGTGTCATACAACCACTACGAGTATACATGTATATACTATTATATATATAACTAGCCGATGAGCCCGACGTTGTCCGGGCTATTCAAAAACCAAATTTCAAGTCGATAGCTCCACCCGTTTCCGAGATCTGATCTGCGCATGCGCGAAGCTGGCGTCGCACGGGTTCGGCGACCCGATAAAATTCGTATCCGGGGCAAGATACATTCACATAGCAAATTTCAAGTCGATAGCTCCAACGGTTTCCGCGATCTGGTCTGCGCATGCGCGAAGATGGCGTCGCACGGGCTCGACGACCCGATAAAATTCGTATCCGGGGCAAGATACATTCACATAGCAAATTTCAAGTCGATAGCTCCACCCGTTTCCGAGATCTCGTCTGCGCATGCGCAAAGCGGGCGTCGCACGGACTCGGCGACCCGATAAAATTCGTATCCGGGGCAAGATACATTCACATACCAAATTTCAAGTCGATAGCTCCACCCGTTTCCGAGATCTCGTCTTCGCATGCGCTGCACGGGCGTCGCACGGGCTCGCCAATACGACAAAGACGATCGCCTGGTCAAACTACACACACGTACCAAGTTTCGTCCCGATCGGTCGAGAATCGTAGATTTGTGTAAATGACAGACAGACAAACAAACAAACAGACAGAGGTCTTCAAAATATATATGAGACTAGCCGATGAGCCCGACGTTGACCGGGCTATTCAAAAACCAAATTTCAATTCGATAGCTCTACCCAGCCCGACGTTGTCCGGGCTATTCAAAAACCAAATTTCAAGTCGATAGCTCAACCCGTTTCCGAGATATCGTCTGCGCATGCGTGAAGCTGACGTCGCACGGGCTCGGCGACCCGATAAAATTCGTATATGGGGCAAGATACATTCACATAGCAAATTTCAAGTCGATAGCTCCACCCGTTTCCGAGATCTCGTCTGCGCATGCGCTGCACGGGCGTCGCACGGGCTCACCAATACGACAACGACGACCGCCCGGTCAAACTACACACACGTACCAAGTTTCGTCCCGATCGGTCGAGAATTGTAGATTTGTATAAATGACAGACAGACAAACAGACAAACAGACAAACAGACAAACAGACAAACAGACAGAGGTCTTCAAAATATATATGAGACTAGCCGATGAGCCCGACGTTGTCCGGGCTATTCAAAAACCAAATTTCAAGTCGATAGCCCCACCCGTTTCCGAGATCTGGTCTGCGCATTCGCGAAGCTTGCGTCGCACGGGCTCGGCGACCCGATAAAATTCGTATCCGGGGCAAGATACATTCACATAGCAAATCTCAAGTCGATAGCTCCACCCGTTTCCGAGATCTCGTCTGCGCATGCGCTGCACGTGCTCGCCAATACGACAACGACGACCGCCTGGTCAAACTACACACACATACCATAGCTCCACCCGTTTCCGAGATCTGGTCTGCGCATGCGCGAAGCACGGGCTCGGCGAGCCGATAAAATTCGTATCCGGGGCAAGATACATTCACATACCAAATTTCGATAGCTCCACCCGTTTTCGAGATCTCGTCTGCGCATGCGCGAAGCCGGCGTAATACCTGGGACAGAGCGGGACAAGTAAAAACCAAATTTCAAGTCGATAGCTCCACCCGTTTCCGAGATCTCGTCTGCGCATGCGCGAAGCTGGCGTCGCAAAATTTCAAGTCGATAGCTCCACCCGTTTCCGAGATCTCGTCTGCGCATGCGCGAAGCTGGTGTCGCACGGGCTCGGCGACCCGATAAAATTCGTATCTGGGGCAAGATACATTCACATAGCAAATTTCAAGTCGATAGCTCCACCCGTTTCAGAGATCTCGTCTGCGCATGCGCGAAGCTGGCGTCGCACGGGCTCGGCGACCCGATAAAATTCGCATCCGGGGCAAGATACATTCACATAGCAAATTTCAAGTCGATAGCTCCACCCGTTTCCGAGATCTCGTCTGCGCATACGCGAAGCGGGCGCCACACGGGCTCGCCAATACGACAACGTCCACCGCCTGGTCAAACTACACACACGTAACAAGTTTCGTCCCGATCGGTCGAGAATCGTAGATTTGTATCAATGACAGACAAACAAACATACATACAGACAGACAAACAGAGGTCTTCAAAATACATATGAGATTTAATATACTCGTAGTGGTGGTATCGCATCAGGGGACCTATGCATATCTTTGATGCTTGTCATCCGTATGTTAGCCAGCCAGCCAACAATGCATGTCCCTAACTGAACATATCTTATTTTAAATCCTCACAAAACCCTACAGCCATGTCTAGTATTAAAAAATTGTGTCCATTATCATATTCTTCTTTCCCTTACTATTTTGGACTATGCCATACATTTACCTTGTTATCAAATCATTGTCAAATTAAGCCTGAATTGTCTATTTGACAAGTCATAAATTAATAGTTTTAACTTTGTAATGTTGTTTGGAAACATAGAATATTACTCATAATTACATCTTAACAAGATATATCAAAACAAAAGTCCTTAATTATTTAATCTAATATTCATGTAGATACACATTATGCACTTAATATTGCTCTACCAACTCGAACATCACAGTGTTTGTCATATTTTTCTGCATCTCATGAATACTGACCAACAAAATCCTTTTTTTACAGTACAGTCGAGATGGAAGTGATGGCAGTATAGTGGTTGTTGGACCTTCACCATCAAGCAACAGTTGTTCCTCAAGGAAGAGGGCAGGCAAGAAATAACCTGCCAGAGCCACATCGGTGACCTCACCTCCAGAAATCAAAAGAACCCGTAGGAGCTCTCGACTTGCACATAATATCACATTTGTTGGGCACGACACGACACGAGTGGATTCTTGATGAAAACACTGGTAAGTGCCTTATGTCTGTTGTTTTGATTTCAAATGTAAACATATTACAAATTGTTTCAACCAATGATAAATTTATGTAAACAGTAACGTAAATGTAAATTTCAGCTCAATTTGGCACATTTTGCGCTATTGCATGGGTTTGTGTCCATCTTAACATGCATCTGTTGCACTGTTGCTTTCTTTCTGACAAGCACAGTTATTCTATCACATAAAATGGTTTTGTGTGAAAATAGCAGACTTCAAATCTATCTCTGCTAAGGATACATTTAATCTTATATTTACTTCGCAATTCAAATATCTTATTGTTCATCAACACTCGCCTCAATATTATGGTTCTATTCCAGAACAAAATCCATTCTAATTAACGTCGTTAATACTTTTTGTGTTCAGATTGATGAAATTTATTTTGATATTGCAGGGAAATCAGAGTGGTATACTGCTACAGTGACCAAAATACTATCCGGGGTTGACGGACAACACAAGGCAGAATATCAAGTGTACTATGATGAGGATCAAGAAAGTTACGATGTGCAGGATCTATTGAAAGATTATGAAGAAGGCCACTTGACTTTTCAATAGGTATGTTGATATTACCCTGTCGCATTGTTCTTTATTAAAACAGACCTCCCGGATATGGTATTAGTAGTACTATTTCATGAGCCTGTTATCAATCAAAACTCCCTACTTAAGTATCTACCCCTGTACTTGACTTATTTTCACTTTTTATATTATGTATATTGCTGTTCCATAATTATGTTACTCAAACACACTAGAAACCCGTTTTCTTTCACAAACTAAACTTATCTGTCTGGATATTCATATATGTGATGGTTTACAATAGTGTCAATTTTTTATCATATTGGTCTGCCATACATTAAAAAATTGTTCATCCTCCAAGGGTGGATGTTATTTTCATTTAAATTCAGGATACCATGCTTTATAAAATGGTGGATTCTACCTTCCTGTGTTTTAAATGAAAATTCCATGGTCACTTGTCTTTAGATCATATTTCATATTTTGTTTTCTCCCTGGATTGGACTTGTACCATTTCTTTTATTTCAGTTCTCGTGACAGAACGGAAGGCTTTGCAAACTACACTTTTTGGTGAGTATCTATCAATAAATATCACATGTTGTAATCACTGTTGTCTCGTCCTATCATTTTTCTATTATATTTGCAAATTTCAGCTACTGTGGTGAATTTGGGTATTGTAATTTTACGTCGTGGACTATAAAATAAACACCGTTTGACCTCGTCTGAAGGCGGTCACATTGCGTCACATTTGACCTCAGTAAACAACTGTGGGACAGCCAATCAACGTGTATGATTCGGCCAATTCCGGGAAACATCAGAGATCCCCGATGATGATGACAGAAACACTCGAACCACGACAAAGAACAGTTGAACTGAAAAGTAACTCATGAACTTGATACACATGGATGATGATACGTTTTAAATGAAGTTAACATGTTCCTGATATTAAATATATGTGAGTAATAATGTTGTTCTATAATATTCATTGTAGTAGATAAAACCCATGCCCAACTTTACTACACTACCAACGATTAATCGTTGTTTGCTAATCTAAACTTTTCTGTGGCAAGTGTAAATTTTCAATTCGGCCATGTTGGTCACGTTTACCCTTAACTCGTCCTTTCATCTGGACATCAACGAAACATTTTGTAAAAGCATCTTGATATGCGAAATATCGGTCAATGCATCAAAAACAATAGCACTGATCAGGACGTTGCGGCGCTCACATCGCTGTCCTCGTGTCCCGATGTGTGACCTACCGCCCCATTTACAAAACGGGGCGTGTTATTGTACGGTTATAACCGAAACGAACTGTCTCATCGATACTTGGTGTCTCATCGATAGTTGGTTTATATATAGTTTAACTAACTATACTGCCGTGTATACATGAGTTTCATATGGTTCTGTTTACTTATCAAATATCAACGAGCGAGTATGAATGGTTGCCTGCAAAACAAATTTCAATAATAACTAGAATGAAACTGTAATTGCACAGCAATTTCGATACTTCCATGTTCACCGATGACTTAAATTGTGTCACCTGATAGAGCGTCCATATCAGTATGGAGATACTGTAGCTCATAGTTGTTTCTTAAGCTCAAGGTCATACAAAATTCCATATTAGTGCATAGACTGGGTATGTTCAATGGCTATGCAGGTACGCAAAAGTCCCAACTCAATATATCAAGCCGTTCTGGATTTCGCATAAAGAGCGTTATTTTATTATTCGACCATAGTCAACTTTTAAACCGGGAGTGCGACCCCTATCATGTTTCGTTGGTTCATAACAGATGTGCATGCGCAAATAATGAAAAAAGTCCGAACCCGATATCTCAAGCCGTTTAGGAGGAGATACGTTAACAACAATAAAACAGATAAAGAGCGTTGTTTCCAAAGGTCAAGGTCAGACGAAATTCCTTATTTGTGCATCGACTGCGAATGCCCAATGGCTATGGAGGTAATATTTTAAATCAATTGGCCAAGCCGTTTCAACGATATAAGAAATCAAACATCGATTTTGCAGGTTTGCAAGTCATTCTAGGGGTCCGAAAACCCCATACAAATCAGGTTTTTAAGCAGCAATAACTCGAGAAGTTTAATTCCGATTTCAAAAATCTGAGCGGAGTAGTGGTCAGCGATAACTAAAGATTATGTCCACCAAATTTCATCCAAATCTGCGCCAAAATAGTTTTAAGATACATACCCACACGCCCGCTCTCCCGAACCGGAAGTGAATTCCGTTAAATAAATATATCGTTCGAGAGCGCAGCGTTTGCTGCACATCATGCAAAAAGTCCCAACTCAATATCTCAAGTCGTTCTGGATTCCATATAAAGAGCGTTATTTATCCTTCGACAAGTAGCGAACTTTTAAACCGGAAGTGCGAACCCCTATCATTTTTCGGCTTTTCATGACACACATACATGCGCAAATAATGAAAAAAGTCCGAACCCGATATCTCAAGCCGTTTAGGAGGAGATCTCTTCACAAAAATAAAACAGATAAAGAGCGTTATACCCAAAGGTCAAGGTCAGACGAAATTCCCTATTAGTTCATCGACTGCCAATGCGCAATGGCTAAGAAGGTTCCGATTTTCAAATCAATCGGCCAAGCCGTTTCGGCGATATAAGAAATCAAACCTCGATTTTGCAAGTCATTTTAGTGGCGCGAAGACCCCCCAAAAATCAACAAAATGTCGATAACTCTGAAGGTCTAGGTCGGAAATAAACCAGGTTTTTAAACAGCCATAACTATCGAAGTTTATGTCCGATTTTTAAAATTCGAGTTGCATAGCAATCAGTGGCATCTACTGATGACGTCCACTATATGTCATCAAAATATGCGCTAAAATAGTTTTGAGATACATACCCACACGCCCGCTCTCCCAAACCGGAAGTGGTATCCGTTAACTATATATATCGTTCGATAGCACAGAATTTGCTGCACATAATGCAAAAAGTCCCAACTCAATATCTCAAGCCGTTCTAGATTCCATATAAAGAGCGTTGTTTTAACCTTCGACCAGTAGCGAACTTTTAAACCGGAAGTGCGAACCCTATTATTTTTCGGTGGTTCATAACACACATACATGCGCAAATAATGAAAAAAGTCCGAACCCGATATCTCAAGCCGTTTAGGAGGAGATACGTTAACAACAATAAAACAGATAAAGAGCGTTGTTTCCAAAGGTCAAGGTCAGATGAAGTTCCTTATTTCTGTATCGACTTCGTATACTCAATGGCTATGCAGGTACCAAATTTCAAATCAATCGGTCAAGCCGTTTCGACGATATAAGAATTCAAACCTCGATTTCGCAAGTGACTTTTGTGTCGCGAAAAACCGCCAAAAATCAACAAAATGGCGATAACTCCGAAGGTCAAGGTCGGACGAAATTCTCAATAGGCCATTTACCGAGAACTTCCAAAGTTATATACTGAAACCGAAAACAGCAGGTGAATCGGTCCAGCCGTTCCGGAGATTAAGGCATGTTATCGGAATAATAATAAGTAAAAAAAAAAAAAAAAAAACTCTGAAGGTCAAGGTCGGAAATAAACCAGGTTTTTAAACAGCCATAACTATCGAAGTTTATGTCCGATTTTTAAAATTCGAGTTGCATAGCAATCAGTGGCATCTACTGATGACGTCTACCAAATGTCATCAAAATATGCGCTAAAATAGTTTTTAGATACATACCCACACGCCCGCTCTCCCAAACCGGAAGTGATATATGTTAACTATATATATCGTTCGATAGCGCAGAGTTTGCTGCACATAATGCAAAAAGTCCCAACTCAATATCTCAAGCCTTCTAGATTCCCTATAAAGAGCGTTGTTTTATCCTTCGACCAGTAGCGAACTTTTAAACCGGAAGTGCGAACCCTATTATTTTTCGGTGGTTCATAACACACATGCATGCGCAAATAATGAAAAAGTCCGAACTCGATATCTCAAGCCGTTTAGGAGGAGATACGATAACAACAATAAAACCGATAAAGAGCGTTGTTTCCAAAGGTCAAGGTCAGACGAAATTCCCTATTTGTGCATTGACTTCGTATACTCAATGGCTATGCAAGTACCAAATTTCAAATCAATCGGTCAAGCCGTTTCGACGATATAAGAGATCAAACATCGATTTCGCAAGTGACTTTTGTGTCGCGAAAAACCGCCAAAAATCAACAAAATGGCGATAACTCCGAAGGTCAAGGTCGGACGAAAATCTCAATAGGCCATTTACGGAGATCTTCCAAAGTTATATACTGAAACCGAAAACAGCAGGTGAATCGGTCCAGCCGTTCCGGAGATTAAGGCATGTTATCGGAATAATAATAAGAAAAAAAAAGTAAAAAAAGCCAGAAGAATTACAATATACTTCCATGTTAACACATGGAAGTATAATTACACACATGTGAATTTTAATGCTTCCATAGCAATAATAGAATTCTTCCCTCGCTAAGATTCCCCGATGATTCCCGACCATCAATCGGTGCCAATTAAGATCCCCCGAAGATTCCCGCTAACATCAACCGGAAACAGTCGAACGGGACTCGGTTGGCTAAGATCCCAGATAGAGGAGGAATAACTCTAAATTCACATAACGCAACACAACTTTTACCTGCATATTTTAACCTTATATAATAATGATGATCTTACCAATAAAACTGGGTTTTAAATATTTATTTTAACATGTATAAATGTGAAAAGAGAGGGATAATCTGAACAGCACAGAAAAGAACACGGCGTTAGAATAACGTTGTGTTAGTCTCTGGGGGAAATCAGTTAGAATTTACTGACTAACACCACGACATTCAAAAACTATTTTAGAGTAGGGTTCATAAAAACTGTGTGAAGTGTTTCAGTTTGACGATGTAGTGTAACTACTGTACATGAGTGCGACTTTGCGAGCTTGTGATTTTAATTAATTTCTTTCAATTAAAAGTTTTTTCTTTTAGTAATTTCAGAAACATTTGAATTTGAAACAAAAATTTAATAATACAACTTAAAGCTCCTTCCTGGTTCAACTCAAGCAGTGGCGATATTGCGATTTATTCATTTATCAAAAGTTGGTTTATTTTAGCCTATAATTATATATGATGCATCAACCAGAATGACATTTTTTCTTATTCCCTATAATAATATTGATATATAAAGGTCATATAATTACTTATTATTTTATTCATTTATGTCTTGTGATGGTAATTCCGTGAAAAACGTATTAATTAGCCTGCCACAAGTGGAGCAGCCTACTTTTGAGCGGATGTATACCGATTCGCCTCGGCAATATTCGGGGGATCTTAGCAAGGGAAGAATTATACTCTTGCGCTTCCATAAGTTCCATTAACTGTGAAGGCATACACTACTCACTAGTTCTAAAACTAATTGTGATATTCGGCGTGTGAAAGAAAGAATTCAACCAAATTGCCGATTTTGGAATCAAATGTTGATTATATGTAGGCGTTACCATTTATGTCACAATTCCAGTTTTAAAAGCTAATGTAGGCATTACCATTTCAAAACTCTGAAACATGCCTCGAAATTTGGTGACTGAAACCACCTGAACGCGATAATCTTTACAACCGTTACATATATATCTCGGTATAGATGACGATGAGCTAGCACACAATGTTTTACAGCTCATAAGCAATGATTTTTTTAGTGGTTTATGTACATAGTTTGCAAAAACGATAAATACTCACTTCGAGTCGCACCGAGCAGCCGCCATTTTTCGGTGAAACACTTTGTTTTATGACGTAGGTTCCAGGCCCTGCTTATGGGGAAAGGCTTACTTAGTTGTACCCAAAGGTACATGCCTGATTCCGTTGATTCAAAACGACTTTTAAAACGGGTGGGAGAATACAATTATAACACACAAAGAAAGCAACGCAACGAGTGATATTCTGCTCGTATATGTAACCTACCTCATCAATGGGCGCTACGGTTCATGGTGCTAATTCGTTTTCACTACATGACAGTCAGGACACAAAAATACAGACTAGCGCCGCGATTGTTGTTGTCTGTTGGGAAGTGGGAACCCTTCGACGAGACGACTGCTGAAAGTCACAAATTGTTTTTAAAATCATGGTCAAGACCTGTGTGTGCTTTATGGTATTCTATGACCTGAGAAAAGAGGCATCCGTCAAAAGTTAGGCTAACAACCTTCGAAACACCATATCAGTTGTCCGGGTACGACAATACGTTCGCTGAGTTTGTGAATTGACGAACCATCGATTGAGAAGTGGCTAGCTGATTGGGAAAATCACCAGGTGTGCATATTATTTTCCCCATCAGGTCACCAAACAGGTCACCAGGCTAGCTGATTGGGAAAATCACCAGGTGTGCATATTGTTTTCGCCATCAGGTCACCGAAGCTGAAGTCCATTGTAAGAAAGTAAAGGATTATCGATGTATTTTCAAATATCGGTCGCTATTTTAGCCGCCATCTTTGATTTGGGAACAATTTTGTGCATGAGATGAACAGTAATTACTTGGCCTCATTATTCCCAACTCTAATGTAAGCATGGATTGAGTCGTCATGACAATAACGCCCAATGATGTGAATATGAGGGATTTTCGGTAAATTTTCAGATTCTTTCCGATATTTTGGGTGCCATTTTTGGATTTGGGGAACTTTTTATTGGATGCGACATAAGGACAATACTCCGCCTCAGTGTTCACAATTCCCAACAGTAAGCATGTATGGAGTTATCGTGACAATAATGTTCACTGATGTGAAGTGAAAATTAGCTATTTTCGACGATTTTTCAATTTCTGGCCGCCATTGTGTCAGCCATCTTGGATTTGGGTGAATATTTCTCAACTCACGTATTACAGAGATCCTCACCCAGGTATCTCATACACATATATGAATGCATGCATGGAGTTATAACAACAATAACACCCACCGAAACAGACATTTAGTTATTACCATCGATTCGGCTTTTATCGTATCATACCGGTATTTGGAAAAAAACGAGATATCGGCCAGGAATATATAGTATAGTCATAAATGTGTTCATAAATGACTCTTCTATAAGATGAATATAATCACACCAAGATGTCCATGTTGTCCTACAGAGACAAACGATATGTGCTGAAATGCCAAAAATGTTAAGAACGTTTACATTTCCGCCGACATCTTGGATGCCATATTGGATTTTGGTGTCGGATTTTTGGCTAATTTGTAAGAGTTTTATATTAGCGAATGGAGTGGAAATTAAACCGCATGTGATATCATATTAACTATATCAAGGAAATCCGGCCGCCATGATGGACGCCAGTTTGTCTGGAGTCTCTGTGGCTTTTTTGTTTTTTATTGGCAACCGATAAAGTTAGAAGAGACCTTATGGAAGAAAACGAGCGGGGTTATGTTGAGTCCCGCGGGTGCTAAAGTCAACCAATATCTCCTGGACTTCAATATATATTCGTGATGGCTATTCGGGAGACTTCTGGATGACCTTGACCTTCCGAGTGCCGCCATTTTGGGCCGTGAGTTAATAAACCAATCACATATAATAAATCAGCTCTCTTTTGCTATGTTAATTGAATAAAATTATGTTAATCCCGATATAAATTTGCAATTTTTTATTATTTCGGCGCCATTTTGAATCGAGATTTTCAAAGTCAACGACACCGAAATCGGCCTGGCACCGTGGCTCATTTCGTTTAGTATGTCCCAATTATGTAAAATCACCTGGGTTACCACTTTCTGCACAAATGTCGATAATACCATTCTATGCTTTTTATTTTTATGACAGTTTCAGTTATTATAGCAATAATGTAATATATGTTGATTTTGGTTGCGTTCCAAATGTGCATGCATCATGGGCGTAACTAGCTTTGGTTCAATGGGTTCGGACGCTTCACAAACGTATACGACAGCGTAATATATAACATACTATCAGATTAGCCGGCCACTGGCGGCATTGGTCCCATGGCTTTGGTCGATCCATTAATTTTTGTTGTTCAATGTAACCCCGTACAGGCACGCCGACAACATGATATCATATAACCCGACAAAAATATTCCCCGTACCGATTTGACCATACATAAAAAAATTCACGTCGCTACCACCGCTGATGCCCGAAATATCGCCCAAGGTCATTTGCGGGTACCCGTGTCAAGATCATGTTGGGTGGACAAAATAACCCGACAAAAATATTTCCCGTCCCGAGTTGACCATACATAACAAATTTAACATCGATGTCGCCGCTGACTACCGAGATATCGCCCAATTTCATTTGTGGGTACCCGTTTCAAGGTCAAGGTCACATCGGGCGCACAAACTGACCCGACGAAAATCTCCCCCGTTCCTTGGAACCCCTAAGTACGAAATTTCGTCTCGATATCTCCCCAGTTTCCGAGACGGTCAAATGCCGTATTTTCACTAAAGTAGATAAAGCTCTTTAATAGCGACGCCTCATACACAAACGCTCATTAATTATCACGCGAATAACCCATCAATCGCCATTACCGTGGCAGTTGAAGGGTGGAGGAGCGGTCGCATGGGCTCGCGAATGGTCCGATGACATTTCCCGTGGGATTTTACCCTTAGATAGCAAGTTTGGGCTCAATCGGTCGAACCGTTTTCGAGTCTATAAAGGACACATATACGGAAGTCTTAAAATATATAGTAGAAGAAGACTATGTACAGTGTGCCGTATCTGAAATAGTTCGATTTTAATTTACTCTTTGTGCGCTTACACTTAGTAGGGAGTCGTGCTATTTTAAATATTAATGTTGTGACCCGAATACCCTCGAACTGAATACTTGGTAAACGTCCAGATGACTAGCACCTTTCGTACTAAACTATTGGCATTAATCCACTTTGACAATACTTGTATAGTATATCCATATGTCGCCCACGAACTACCCCGGTAGTGCTTCGATTATAGCGTATGTAAGGTAAATGTAATTTAATTATTCATAATGTTCGCCATTAAGAATTATGAGCGTTTTGGTGTGTCTGATGCGGATATCTCCCCATCTACTGCGCTCTCCGCATCAATTTTGCCGTTGCTATCAGCTGAGAATCCGCCTTAGTGCAAACTGGCTACGCTCATGCATGCCTATATGTTGAAGCGGTGGTAAATACATTTCTTAGTGATATAAAGTGTTCCCACGCATCCATCCGTGCAGTGGCAAGAGAAGCATAGGCCTACTATTAGTCATTCCATTTCTAATAGAAATGAGAATTTGTTCTTGCACGCGAACACCAGAAAGTAACAAAGAACATTTATTTACCCGTCATTTTTGACGGGCAATAGTTATACAATAATACCGAAAGAATGTCACACGGGGTGCTGCACATGATATAGGCCCCACTCCATATGTACACTCACACACGCATTCGTTCTGTGGAAGAAGAATGCAGGACTTTCGTTGGTCAAAATTACGTCATATGTCGTCACACGCAGACGCATATTGCTCCCATAGTGTGTAGGCGCAACAAGCAACAACTTACGAGAATAACGTTGACAATGGGCTCTAAATATTCTTTTAATCTGGCAGTTGACTCGGTTGAGTGTAAATATATATATATAAGTAATGGGTGTTGATTTTGTTGCGTTCCATATCGTGTGGAAGGAAGTTGGTCTGACATTCGCGTTCAACACAATGCCATACTAACTTGCATCCATACTCTATGGAACGCAAGCAAATCAACATCCATTCCTTTTGGCGGAGAGTAATAACTACAATTCATCAATTGTCCGATGTGATCGAACCCTTATATATAGCAAACATTGATCGCTTAACGAATGGTCAAACGTGCACTTTGAATGCAATGCCTATTATCGTGGTATCACACCCGGTTACAGAAAATGCCTGAAAAATACCCCGGCTATAGTTCTGCGTCTATCATGCATGGAGGTCAACGACGAAACCCATTTCAAGTAGACCCAAAACCAATGCATCAAAGAAATAAAAACGTTTGACATGTCTATATTGACCAGATCGGAAAAAAGACCACGGTTTTGCAAACCGACTTGGATATTATGACGTGATTGCCGAAAATTGGATCTGTGCAAAGAAAGTATACACCCCGGGTCAAGTGGTCCTGCAAATTCGCTATGATACGGTTGGGTCCTGTTGAATTGCTATGGTGCTGTTAGGGCAAACTGACGCTGTTAACAAAAAGTACGTTATATTGTCTTTTTCGCGATCTTCCGATAATCTGAACATATAATATACAAGAAATAGATAGAACGACATGCACAAGTGTGTGAACATGATAACGTTATTACACGAGTTTGTTCTGACGCGATGGTAAAACGAGAACCGGAGTTTCGAGTTTTACCTCGCGGCACGGCAAACTAGTGCAATAACGTTAACATGTTCACAAACTGTGTTGTTCTATGTTTATTGCACACTCTGAAGATTGTAGCTTGTACTATACTAAAATTTACGTATATATTGTTTATTTAATTGAACAAACGTGTGCTTAGTGTAGACTATACCTAATAATTTGGTGAAGAAATTGTCTGTTACGGTTGAGGTCGCCAATGTAATGACGCTGTTGACGTAATCGGTTTGTTCAAGAACAATACACAATTGTTTATTGAACGTTTTGAAATCTACTTTATTTTTGCTGTATTTAGCACAAATAAGCCCTTGGCTGTGCAATAAAAGGTCATGCGTATATATCAAACGTGATATATTATTATATTTTACAAAAATAGATACGGGGATTAGCCAAACACCGCAAAAATTACCACTTTAGAAAAAATAACGGTACTTTTTCGTAACGGCATTAGTCTGCCCTAGCCGCATCATAGCAATTCAGCAGGACCACCATCATCATAGCATATTAGCAGGACCACTTGACCATGGTGGAATAGTTGAACAATGTCCGTGTGAATCCCACTTTGTTTAGTTGCTCACAATCCGGTGATCCCAATCGATATTCAAGTCATTCCTTGAGTAACTGAACTCCATTATCTAAACACATGCATATGAAGAGCAGTTGGGTCCGCGATTTGCGTGTGAAGTACCTGATCGTATAACAACATTGTCTCCAATTGTCACTGTACACGTCAAATCAACCTTAACACAATAAGAAACTTATTTAAGGTGACACATACAAATCACTCCGTAAAACTACGAGGAATTTTGGCATACAAAAAACGATCGTTTCTTGATAAAAATATTGTTAGCGGCTATTTCCACCAAATTAATACACTTTCTTCTCCATGATAGAAGAAATATAGTCGTGTCATTTAAAGATGCCAAATTGGTGCCGTTTGGGTGAGAGATAGGTGGGCACTAAATTTGATAAGAATTTGTTTAGTCGTCGATTACCACCAAACTTAATAATAATAATATCCGTGATATCAGGAGTCTACTTGTCTGGATTAAATATCTTCAAATTGTTGTCGTTGCACGGAGGGGGGAGGGACATAATAATTGATCAAATATATTTTTAGCGCCGATTTCCACCAAATTGATACATATTCTTCTCCGTGATACGAGGAATCTACTCATGTGAATTAAAGACGCCAAAATTAGTACCGTTTGAGTGAGAGATTGGGGGCGGGGGCGCAAAATTTGATACGAATTTGTTTAGCCGCCAATATCCACCAAAGTTATCTTCATGATTTGATCTAAGGAGTTTATGTTGTTCAAATTTCACAACCTCGGGAAATAAAGTCACTTGAACAACTATATCCAACTGTCATAATTATACGGGGACGGGAAATCAGGGAATTCATATATTGAGCTAGTAAAAACAGATATGTAGAAAGCATTAAAATTATATTTATCATTCTATTTAAGAGATACATATATTCCTGTAAAATGAGGGACATTGATCCGTAAGAGGATGGTATGTTAGCATGGCTCACGTATTATAACAAAATTGAGTCTTTGCCATTCAAGAAATTTTCCACAAAAAATATACAATTTGTCAAGATAGATGGAAATGTATGGAAGGCCTGTTCAAAAATAGTGGTCACAGTGTGCAGTCAAATATAGCTTCTTCTGAGATAAAGCACAGTCAGTAGCACATTACTTTTCAGGATTCTCCAATACTGGCATCTGACAAGGGTACATCTGTCCGATACAGAGGATCTTTTTATTTTGTTTAGAACAGACTCACAGATTAACATAAACAACTTAAAATATAGCTCTGTGTCGGGCACATGCAGGTGATATATAGCAACATTTATTTTAAACTGAGAATAATTAGCCAGTATAGCACCATGAACAGAGGAGCACCTGGACAATTCTTTAAAACATCTGTATCGTCATTGATATATGATAACCAGGTGTCCTCAAAATGTTAGTCTAACCCACTAGATTGAACTGATATTCATGTTTTGATCCCAATAAAAAATATAAAAACAAAACAAAAACAAAACAAACGTCAATTCCAACCTGTAAGATTTAAAAATGGTAACGTCTGAAGTAAATACAGAAATACATCTGCATTGGTGGGACGATTAATCGCGATAAACAAAATGACAATCCATCCGACAAGGTGAGCCAATACTTATAATCCATGTATAAGAATGACGTTTTGTGATGCCATTTTGGATATACAATTTATGTGAATATGTGTAATACTTTGAGAAGAGTATTCTCTATTCCCACTAAATATCCACAGCAGCGGGTTCACGTCACTTTAACATGGGCAACGCCAGGTAACCCTGCTAGTGGTGAATACAATATAATAATAACTCGACATGAAATTCAGGGTTCTCTACAATTTTATTTGAGCTGTTTTGATTTTGGACTGGCTAAAACTGCTCGGAAGGCAGACTGCCTGTTCATCATTAATTAGAATATAATCTTCCGGTGAGCAAGGCAGGGTACATATTTTTGCGGTCCCAGGACACTGTAGCATCCCCCATTGTTCATGCTGATGTGAGCACTATAAAACTAAATTTTTAAGAATAAAAAGCTTTGATCTCACTTCTGTGTGGAATATTGAATGCAGTTAATGCATTTCAGTTGAATTCAGTAAGTCGTTATGTGGTAAGATAACATTTTCAATACAGTGGCGAGATGTACGAAGCGTTTTTATTATACGCTCAACAATAGCGTATAGAAGAAATAGCTAGCAATGGAAATACAGAAAATTACACTTTCATTGTAGCTTTAACGTAACTGTATTTCTTGAATATTTAGTCGCCACTTTCTTGATCAACCAGTGACAATGCAAACACGCGGGAGTCGCGTCCACCGTTACGCATCCTAGTCCTCGTTACACGGATGAACAGCGTGGAGATGTTTTATTCGGCCAATTTGTGACACATGTTTACAATGAATCTGAGGAAACGTGAAATTTCAATGTCTTAAAATTGGGATACGTTGGTAGTTTTTGGTGTTATAAGTATCAAGTGATATGTGTTTTATCTAGCTTGTTTATCGGGTAGGCACACTTGGATAAAGCTAAAAGTTGTTTTAAAAAATTGATAGTTATTTTTTAGAAATGTTCGAAATTTGAGATTCCATATTCCTTGAGGGCCAAGGGACCTCAACTGGTATCAAACTAAAAAAAAGTGTCTATCCATCTAAAATTTACAATTATAAATTGCACACAAGTTGACCATCTTTAAAAAATGCAGAAATAATATTGTAGATGACAATTGTATAACAAAACAAAAAATATACCTTGAAAATTTGACTGCACAATTTCTTGTTTCCTGATTCACTGTAAACATGTGCTCAAAATAAATTTTCAAATAATTACCAAATTTGCCATTCTTCCAATAAAATTATTACCCATTCACCAAATAAAAGTGATGATAAGGTAATGAATCCAACAAAATATTTTTGCTTTCAAAAGATACATATTTTGCAGCGAATAATTTCAAGTTGTCTATTCTCATGGTATACACGTGGTTCTTGTCGTGTGAAGTGAGGTCCCTGATCCTTAAGGGGGAGGTCAAGCGACCAATTTTGAATGGGGATTTACATACAAATCTGCGGAGCAAAAGTTACAGAGTTGCACATATTTCTGAGTGTGAGTTGATGTGGTATTGGAAACTTCATGCATTTATCTGGCGGGACCGCTTGAAACTTGTTCCATTTTAATGTCGGTGTATTTATTTTTGAATTTTATATTGATTTTTCAAATGTAGGTCATGTGATGTAATTCCAGAAAAAAATCTTTTAAATATATTTATTGCAAGATTTTATAATTTACCTAGCGCACCTGCCAGTTAAATATTATGACTGTTCAATGATATGCCTGCTTTGGTTTCCAGATAACTGCTCCATACACAACTTTTGCTCCGGAGATTTGCATGGAAATCCCCATTTTAAATTGATTTTTTTTCCTCCCCTAAAGGATCAGGGACCTCACTTGACATGACAAGAACCACATGTGCACATTTTCAGGCCAATCGGTACAAGACGACCTGAGATATAAAGCGTATCCAGAATGTTATCAATGCGATAGTTTTACTGATATTATGCGTTACATTCTCCAACCACGAATGTGGTTTCAGCAGCGTCCGTCATAAATTCCGAACAAACTCCGCGCACCGTTTGCCGGCTTTCTTTATATCAGCGGTGCAGCGATGATGATATTTTTGCTGCATGTCATGTTTGTCAAACGTCATTTTCGATCGCAGACCAATTTAAGGGGCATATATGAGCCATACAGACCGCGCCTTTGACCTCAGATGACTTAAAGGGGAACTGATAAATTGCATGATTAATATAAAGCGCTTATTATCAGCTCAGAACATTATGTGGGAAAATGGATGCACAGAGGTAACGTGACACGGGGAAATGCCACGGTATAGGTGCCACTGTCCTCAAATGATTTAAAGAGTCACTAATAATTAGCAATAAAACCCGTTTGTTATCAGCTTAAGGACTATATAGCTACTCCAATTAGAGAGCAGGAAGTAGTAGCATGCCTTGAAAACTGGCAACACAAGATTATTCACTGCAAAAGTCACTTCTTACAAAAATTAATAGCAGAATATTTAATTTTACCATACTTAGTTCATAATAATTGAGTACTTACAGGTGGTATTGAACAAAAATTGTTCTGTACAAGCCTTGAAATAGGGTGTCTGTCATTTGCAGAATGAGGTCCCCAGGGGGTGACTTTAAATAGTGATGCTACCCCCGCATAGCGGGCTAGCATCACCAAATTCACCCTATGGGAACCTCATTCTGCTGAGGTGTAAGCAGAATGAGGTCCCCAGAGGGTGAATTTTGTGATGCTAGCCCGCTATGCGGGGTAGCATCACATTCTGCAAATGACAGACAGTTTCAATTTCCTTTAGGAAAACTATCAGGCTAAATAGATTTTTTAGCCAATTGGCACATATTAAGGGTGTTTATTTAAATTTTTCGATACATTGACGATATTTCCCAAAAAAAGAGTATCTGTAGTCCCTAAACTAATTCTTCACACGATGTTCCTGTGTGTCATGTTTTTCACTCGTCATTTGTGACGGACAATCTCCTTGTTAGTATCATATTTATAAAATAAAACGTACATATTGTGGTGTGTTATGGTATCAAGTCGAACGGGGTGTATAGTGTAGTGCCACTCACCTGTTGGATGTTCGACTGCAGCGAGTATGGCCGCTATACCGTCAAGCATTGCACGGCTCTCAATCAGCACGAGGTGTGCTCCTTCTGACTCACATAACATCCTGGCGGCGGCTGCGTTCAGCAAGTTGGTGCTGTACTTGAGACAGCGTGTTTTCCCCGCGATAACAGACGGAGAGTAGCCAGTGATTTCTGGACAACCCGTGATCACACCGTTCATCCCTGTAACGAGAAAATGCAGGCGAATCCACATTATGGCATTGCCTCCGGTTGCTCGAGGACAACCGTGACTATGCCATTTAAGGGCCAGATGCACGCTTGGCAAAATTTGTGAAATTTGGTACAAGCAATTATTGTGATACAATATTTAAGAACCATCGAACAATTGGTTATTACAATCTCATTTACTTCAATTTTATGGCATGGAAAATATGTAAAATTTCACCATTTTCAGGTACCAAGAACTTCTGTACATTAAATTTGTTTCAAAAGTGCAGATCATATATCCATGATATCTTATTTGAAGATCATGAGAGGAGACTTAAATTTTCTTGATTCATGAAATATTGTGATTATTTTCACTTAGAAAGACAACAACCCACAAATGATTTTCTATATCTGAGAATTTCATGTCATTCATGTTGTTCAATGAAAAATTGGACTGAGTTTAGTTCTGGATCATGGCTTCATAACCAAGTTAAAGCTGACCACCATATCTCTTAACACTGTGGCATAATTTCTGTTGATTGCTCTCAGCTTGAATGGACCACACAGCATATCAGCATTTGTTTCCATTGGTCTGGAATATTTGTAACTGCTTTATTCATCATTATAATATATGGGGTTTGAACTATATTATGCAATTAAAAATCTAACTCCGCATAATGATACAAATAAAGCCTCCTCTCGTGGAACCAAGACAATAAGATGTTTGGTGATTGGAGTGTTGTGTGAAATTATTAATTATTCTAGCAGTTCTTCGTACAGAAAGGGACAACAAAGAACATAATATTTTCAACCTCTCAAATGTATTATAATCCAATGTTTTTGTCACCTCTTAATAACTGCTCAGAGTCTGCAAACAATGAGGATGATCAGATGATATGTGAAATTCAAGATTTCTCGCCAGAATTATCAAAATAAATACTTTGTTGAACATCTCTTGCCATATTTGGCTGTATTGATACAAAACGTGCATCTCCATCTTAAGGGACAGACGCACGTTTTGCATAAATTCAGCCAGAAATGGCAAGAGATTTTCAACAAAGAATTTCTCCGGATCTGTCTGGCGAAAAAACAATGTATTTTAATACATAAAAAAGAGGTTAAAAATATTACCCCCCCCCCTTTTTTTTGGTACCAAGAACTGCTAGAATAATTAATAATTTCACACTACAATCAAATAGCTTATTGCGTTGGCTCTATTAGAGGAGGCTTCATGTGTATCATAATGTTACGTTAGATTTTGAATTGCATAATATAGCATCATTCGCCCATATATTATAATGAAGAAAAATCAGTCACAAATATTCCAGCCCAATACAAACAAAATGTTGATATGCAGTGTCGTCCTTCAAGCAGGGAGCAATCAACTCGAATTCAGCCACAGTGTTAACCCTTTACCCAACAGAACGGCCCTGTGCCAATGCATTCTCTTATATATGCGAGTCGACCATAGGTCGCCTCGCAAATATAAGAGAATGCATTGGCATAACACATATTAAAAATGATAAAATTGTCAAAGAATGTAGAAAAATATTATAAAAATTGTTAATGAATGTAAGAAAAAATGGTAAAAAAAGATTTTTTTTAGGCCAATGCATTCTCTTATATATGCGAGGCGACCTATGGTCGACTCGCATATATAAGAGAATGCATTGGCACAGGGCATAACTGTAACCATCACAATGTGGTCAATGAACCGGTTCCAATAATATCCATATGTGTATGGTGTTATTGAGACAGACCGAAGATATTTTAGGCTGTTGAAGCTTTATTTGGGCGGTTTTGGCCGTTTTGTTGGGTAAAGTGTTAAGAGACTTGGTTATGAACCCATGACCCAGAACTCATCTCAAGCCCATTTTTCATCAGTCAACATGCATGACATGAACATTCTCAACTATATATAATTATTTATGGCTAGTTGTTATACCTGGCTTTGGATCGCTGATGACATGAGGCGTTGAACATATGTATCGATCTGCATCAATTGGATCATCACATACTGGAGCATGTCTAGTTATCTCAGGATAACTGAGATCATGTTCATTATAAATTAACAGGATACGATACAATTTAAGTTTTTTATATTAGGAAAATATATTTTGTTGCTAAATATAACTCCAGTTAATTCTAAAATATTCCCTCAAAACTGGTGTTATTGTCCATGTTAGCAAACGGTACCAAACATACTGGAATAGACTTAAGACCTCAGTTCAATCTAATGCACAATACATGTTTAAATTCACCCTCCAACCAAAGGGGTGTTATTTAGGCTACTGAACAATAGAACAGTCTCGGTGTTTGTAAATAATTTGTAAAAACAAAATTGTAAGCACCAGAATAAAATAGGTTTTCCTTGGAACCTGACCACCCACCCTCCCAGGCCTGCGTTCGGAATTATTCGCCAGACAAACAGCCAAACAACCAATTTCCTGAAATAAGAATATTTTTGCATCAGCAAGCCGCGTTATTAAGGAACTCTGGGCGCGCTTCAGAAATCACATTTATTAACAGTGAATGCGAATATTCTAACAAACAATTTATTTATAATGATGAATATTCAGGTTGTATAAGGAATGGCATGTATGTTTACTATTATATGATGCATTGTTAACCACGGCCAGTGGAATTTTTTTTTTAACCACGGGCCTTTTAACTGCCGATATTGTTTTTTATATTTTGAATAGTGCATTCGAAATTTGAAAAGTTAAAAACATCATGGAGAATATTCTGTGTTCCGATAATCTATCATCGATGTTGCTTTTTTATGGTCTAGTGTCGCATATTTTTAGTTTTGAATAGTGCTTTCGAATTTAAAGAAAAAATTATATTTTAAACTCCAATTTTTTCCTGTTGAATTGTGCGTCAATCGTCAGTCGGTATCTAATTGTGACACTAGGGGTCAACTAATTATATACATGAGCTATATAGAATACACCAATAGCAGCCCGAGAGTACAAATTTGCACCAAGTGAGGAATTGTGTTTTTAACCACGGGCCATTTTTTTTTAGCAAAAAGCTTTTTAATAGTTCATTCGATATTTTAAAAGTAAAAAACATCGTGGAGAATCATCTGTGTTCCGATAATCTCTCATCTGTGTGGCCGTTTTGTATGTTCCGGTGTCGCGTATTTTTAGACTGTAATTTAGCTTTAGAGTTTTTAAAACGTTTTAAAAATAAAAACAATTAAACTTCCATAGTTTTGATTTATCTGTTTTTAATACTGCTTTCAAAATTTAAAACAAAACAAAATAATTCAAATGTTACAAACTTACAATTTTTCGACTTTTGCTGTTTTTAATAATGCTTTAGAAATTTCAAAAAACAATAATAAATGTTAAAAACTTGTTGGAACACTTGAACACAGCTCGGAAATTAATTATTATAGACGAGATTAAGGTGACTGAGAGAAAGTATATTGAGTTTATTATTTAAAGAATAACGCAAATTAGTTAAGACAATAACAACAAAAACACAATGTGTCGGTCTTAGCATCGTTTTAGTACCACCAGGACTCTAATCGGAGTCGTTTTCAGTATGTTTATCGGAGTATGTTTCAGCCTCATCTGTGTCATCAAATTAAACAGCTAGTAAGTGTATGTTAATCATCTTAATAGCCAATAATATAGCACTCTGATCATTGTCACATGTGGATATATTATACACATCAACCATAATTTGTATTGTCTCTATGGTACTCATGGTATGCGGTTAAGATATCAAGTCGAAAATCATTCTCATTTTCTTCGTTAAATAATAAAGTGTAAATTCTCTCGGTGTCCGTAATCTCGTCCAAAATCAGTAAGTTCCCAGTTGTGTTAAAGTGTTTACAAAGAAGTAAGATAAACGGTTGGTCATTTCCCAACACTTTTGAAAGCAGTCATGATTATTATTGTTTTGTTGGAAAATTTGAAAGCACAAAACACAACAAAAATGGAAAAATTAGATGTGTTTTACAAATAAATTTATTTTTTTAAATTTAAATTGTTTTTTAATCTTGTTATTATTTCGAAAGTACTATTAAAAACAGATAAATCGAAAACATTTGTAGTTTAAAAAAAAAATTAAATTCCAAAGCTAAAATCAGACGGCACCAAACCATAAGGCAACACATAATTTAGATTAGATTATCGGAACGCCGATGATTCTCAATGAGGTTTAACTTTTTTAATTTCGAATGCACTGTTAAAAACCTAAAAAAAAAAACTAAAAAACAATCGGCAATTAAAAACACAATTCCACCGTGTTTATCTATTATCGTTTATTTTGACAGCCCATCGCGCATCCCAGACTGCCAATGCACAACCTTCAAGCTGCAGTCTTCATAGCATCACAGCTAATGAGGAATTTCCAAATACATTCGTTTTGCAACCTTTTGCGCCAACTTTTGTCTTTTAACAATGACACAACTATGCCTTTCTAAATGGCAATAATCGCTCCTTCTTGGCAATAATGAGACCGATTGAATGCTAATGCGTGTGTTATTATCACTAATCATTCGTATGTATCAGGATGTGTTATTTCGCCCCAGAACGAGCAAGGTATATCCAATTAGTGCGACAATGATTTCGAATCACTTTTGTGAAATGTTAATTTGGATTATCCCTCTTTAATTCACAAAACGGCAATATCCATATTCCACTATTATTTCTAAATATAACTATAAATATTTGAATTCAGGATGTGCCTTACCAGATCAAAAAAATGCCCGACGGTTAACCCTTTCAGTGCCAAGTCCGATTTTTGTATCAACCCATATTTCCTTGATCATTTTTCAAATTTATTGATTATAATAATGTGATACATTGATGGAAAGAGCTCTAAACTAAGCTCTTTCCATCAATGTATCACATTATTATAATCAATAAATTTGAAAAATGATCAAGGAAATATGGGTTGATACAAAAATCGGACTTGGCACTGAATGGGTTAACTTACCATCCTTGAGATCGAACTCTCCGCCGGTGTTGCTCATCTGATAACACCCTGTCTCATTGTAAGTGAATGAAATACATGATGGGATGTCCACACAGTAAGCAGCACAACTGATGTCCGACCAAGCTTTTGTTATCAACAAGACATTTCCTCCGCCCATTGAGTCAATGTTCCTTTGGTAGAATTTTCCAACCGAAACCGATACTTGGATCACACAAACGAGAACTTGAATACCTCGCATGTTCACAGTCAAACTAACAGGCGGGGAAACGACTCAAACGATGTGACCAATTGCTAATTCCTTTACATAATGTCTAATACAACTGGTGGTTAAACTACAGCTGGTGCACACGTCTTAACACTATATGGATATAATGACAAAGCCTTCGTGAGTTTGTGATCGGGTTGCTATAAACATGTCACCTATGTGGCAGATATTTCCATCGACCATTAGTGGGAGGCGACAACTACAAAACCACACCCCAGGATATAATCAATTTGGCTGGTTACACATGCACAATTACGCACACTTGTTGAGAGTATACTGTGAGACTGATCTGGCGATATCACATGAGCTATGGGGTATAACTTTAATTAATAATGTTCTCGCTATATTACGTACCGGTTAGACTTTGTATAGGATGTACATGTACGTATTCGCGGATGTATCTTCGCGGATGTCTCATTGTTGTAGTATGTAACTTGTATGGCCGCGTTAATTTCTTTCGATATTTAGGTATATTTACATACACCTAATATCGCTTCCGATTACGGTAGACATGTCCCCTGAGTTAATGTGTTCATAAACCTATGAACGTAATGTGACGTCACTTTCAATGTCCTTCATAGGTTTATGAACACATTGATCCCGGAAATCACCGGGGATTGTCGGACATGAACGACTGCTTGAGTATTCAGCACGTCCGGATTTGGCAAGAAATTTGTTTTGGTCTATAATCAGTGTTGTTACCCTGCACCTAAAACTCATCTCCTCTGATAATGCAACCCACATCTCGACAATTGTGGCTATAAGTAGTACAACGTGCTGAGATTTCTCAACTCACAGCTATATTATAATATAAAGACGACACTCTGTTTATAAACCCACAACTTTCGAAACATCGCGAACAATGGTGTTTGCTCATTTGCATAATTATCGTTTTTAATTTTCAATTGAAATGCGTTGTACGTATATAGTGTTAACGTAATTTCGTTTTATGGTGTAAGGTTGGTATTGGGTTTTCTTACATGAGCACCGTGGACCACATAATTGCACAATAGCATTATACTGCAGCTAATACTGAAATACCGCAGACAGATGCACAACCGAGCGACCATACCATACGTTTCATGTTACTAAGCGTTGATGTTCAAATAACCGCGCAACTCAGTAGAGTTTGATAATTTTCCTTGCCGCTACAAATATCCCCCCGACCTCACAAATATATCATGTATGGTAGAACTGCGTGTTTCTTATCCACAGCCGAAACTTAATTGTTAATTTCAGATATAATCATTCTTGAAACCAACACTTCTACATTCATTACAAGCTAAACAAGACATTTCGTCATGTATACTTTACTGTGAAATTTCATTGTTCCGCTCTCCTTCAACGGATTCTCACAATGTTTGGTTTTCTAAAATGCGAGGATTCGAACTGTCCGAACTGAACTCCATGCGTTCAATTAAAGTTGAATAAATAGTGGGAAAGACAGACAATCCTATTCGTAATGAATTTAAGTATATAAAATAATAAACGGCGGATTCAACGTGGTCATAGGTTTTGACCGCGATAAAAATTCAGCAAACTCCACATGAACCCCTTCGGTGTTTATGCAGTTTGCTGAATTTTTCTCGCGGTCAAAATCCCATGACTACATTGAAACCGCCGTTCATTTCTTATGTGAACAATGGCTAACAGCTAACAGTGCTGATAAAGTATACGTCTATTGTCTCAGTTGGAATGTAGACTAAATGTCGTATGGCGAAGTAACGGGAGTCTATTTAATCCGATTATAGATGTTTGGTCCGATAAGGGCTACAGACCGTACTGATCATCATGAACTTTCTCATGGAATTTAAGATTGACATGTAGATGGGAACGAGTCATTTTGGTATCATTCGGTCAAAAATATGGCCGCAGGCAGCCATCTTGGATTTTGCACTTTGCATGACTAAATCATTTGGCACGGGCTGCAGGTCGTACCTTTAATCGGATCATCATGAAATTTGCATGGATGTCAACATTGACATGTAGATTGGAACGAGTCATTTTGGGTTAATTTGGCCATAAAACATGGCCTCCGGCAGCCATCTTGGATTTTACTATTTGCATGACTAAATCGTTTGGAACGGGCTACAAGTCGTACCCTTTGTCAGATCATTATGAAATTTGTCATGGCTGTTGACATTGATATGTAGATTGGAACGAGTCATTTTGGTGCTAATCGGCACAAAAATATGGCCGCCAACAGCCATCTTTGATTTTTCAAAATTCAAGCTATTAGCACAGGCCGGAGTGCTCGTCTGATCATCGTGAAATTTGTCGTGGATGTTCATATTGACATGCAGATTGGAACGATTCATTTTGGGGTCATTCGGCCAAAAAACATGGCTGCTGGCAGCCATCTTGGATTTTACTCTTTGCTTTGGATTTTATTCTTTGCATGACTAAATCCTTTGGCACGGGCTACGGGTCGTACTTTTGATAAAATCGTCTGACCGCAGATCTTTTATTCAATCTTAATGTATATTTCCACTGAGTTCAAGTAATAACATAATTGTTACACAAAATATCCCATCGAGAGCCCCGACCCGGCCCTGTTATACATTGTATGATCAAACGACAAGCACGTGTTCATTGTCAAGGTTCAACTCAGTCAAAGGCCGTGAAATATGCCGAAAGGAAGATAACATACAATGTAGCAACCAACCAATTGCAATAATACTTGTCAATAGTTTTCATCCTCGTGATACACATCAATTAAAATAGTACGCATTAGGCTACTTTCTTCTCCATGTACATGTATTAACTAACATTATTGGTGTTGGGGGGGGGTAGAATACGCAAAAAGATGAACAGAGCTGCATGATGTCACATTCAGAATTATCATACTAGTAGTTTTTTTTGTTCACTATAACCAATAATTTGGGTGATATACGATCATTTTATTGAAACCACAGTACTTATATTGACCTTATTTCCCATTGGCATTGAAGGAGCAATATATGTGTTATATATCAAAGTTATCAGTGTATGTCAGAGATTTAACTGGACATTGGCTCGTTAAAGGGTGATAAATCTATTTTTCCTAGCATGTAGCAGTAGACAATTTATCAGGTTGTAGGAGGTCTGAAAAATTGAAAGCCAGTGTAGCCTGTGTAGTGGGGTCCCTTAAGCCCAAAAACATCGCCATATTGTGACTTTAGTGACTAAAGTATGAAACTTCAAACATATGTTGCTTAGTTATAAGGAAAACGTTTTGGAGGGTGCGCCCGGTGGGAGGACCTGTGTCGTGATAAAATTAGGTTTCCATGGCAACGGCATCAAATATTTGGAGAAAAGTTGAAAAAACCTACTGTTGGGAATAAGTGAGCCTTGTATTCAAAGAGATGATGTTAACTCTTTATGCCATCAATAGTGCATCAAACGGACTGTGCCACTGGGACATATAGGGTCAAGGTCAATTGCTAAGGTCAACGTCATTGGACACATGTCATATGTTGGTCCATTGTTTTATTAATTGTCTAATATTTCGCTACCCCTAGTGCCTTAGTCATAAAGAAGAATCCCCATCATAATGCACAAAAATTAAAGCCCCATCACAGTTTTCAATTTGATATATGACACACTTGATGTAAGATGATCAATGTCAAAATGTCACAACATTTATACATAATCACATTTTAAGTACTAGTTTTTATAACATTTGTAGCAATAACATGAGTCAAGATACATTACCATAAGATACCATCAGACCAAAATAAACACGATTTTGTGACTTTAGTAACTAAAGCTCCATACTTCACATATATGTAGCTTAGTTTTAGTGGAAACTTTTTTGATAGGGGTGTCCGAATGAGGGGTCATGTGTCTGGATATAAATTATATAATATGGTTTCCGTGGCAACGGCATCAAACATTTGGAGAAATGTTGGAAAAGCCCACTGTTGGCAACCCGATGAGCCGTCTGTTTGAATAAATGAAGTGAACTCATAGTGACACCAGTGCCCATCAAACGAACAGGGCCACTAGGACATATATGGTCAAGGTCAATTGCTAAGGTCAAGGTCATTGGGACAAAAAATCAAAATATTGGTATATTTTATATTAATTGTCTCATATTCTGCCAAACCTAGTGCGTTAGTCCCAAAATCAATCCCCATAATAAGCTAGATCACTGAGTCTCTACCATATTTGATTCATCCAGTCCCATTCCGTGCATTCAGTGCTACGTGTCAGCGTTCTGGAGTAGATTCCATATATAGAGCTTTTGAATATTTATGAATTTTATATATGGAATTCATGAATATTCAAAACTCCATATATGGAATGCTACTCCAGACCTTTGACCAGTAGCACTTAAACCGCAGAATGGGGAATGGATGGATCCAATATGGTATATGAGTGTGTATGGACGAGGTCAAGGTCACGGTGCACGTGAACTTGGACCGCCCATATTGTTCCCGTGGTCAAAGTAGGCCTACATACCAGGTATTTGAGTCGGATCGGTCGAGCAGTTTTCGGGCATATAACACGTACATACATACAAGATCAATAGTAAACGAAATATTATCAACAGCTGAATTAGACAAACATTTATCATGAAAATATGATTAAGAATATTCTCAATGACCGTAGCTCAGATATAAAATTTATGGTCATGCGAATGACATTCATTACTTAAAATTGGAAAAACGGAATTCACATGTACGACACCGTTGTTTCTAGTTGTTTGTGAAATATTTACATATATTATTGAAGAATAATTTGTCCCAAATGAACATTTTATCAAATGAATCCAGCCAACTATTTGATTACCTTTTTTGACAAGGTACCTCCGAAAAGTCTGAGAATCTTAGGTTGTAATACCTTATGGTACAATATACAACATGACTGGGGTGAATGACCTCCAATAAAAGACTCCATGTTCTAATATCACAAATATATGGGAGTTTTACCATTTTTACAATTAAGGCAACTGATAGAGATCATATTTGTAATTTGAAAGATTTTTAAAACATCCTCAACAACTATGGCATACCCTCCTGCTTATTTTTAACAATCCCCACATCCCCTCTATTTAGCTCAACTTCCATTTACAGGCCACTTCCCTGATCTGATACTCATCAACATACTCTATTTGGGTCTTCGTGGTGAGCTCTGGATGGGAGCAATAATTGTATTTCCCCGAAATTAGATGAAAAATATGACAGCCATTTTGAATTTCATATTTGAATCCATCGACACCCTCTGCAGCCAACATTTATTAGATAAATCTTCTTACAATTTACAGTCATGTTTAGGTTCATATGTAGATGGACGTTATCGAATTTGAACGATTTTTGAACAAAAACATGATTGACGGCAGCCATCTTGAATTTTACTCTTTGCGCAATTAAATCCTTTGTCACAATTTACAGCCAGCAGTTTTCCTCGTATGAGATTCCAATGTCAATGATTTTCCAGTGTGAACAAAACTATGAATAGCAGCTATAATTGAAATTAGGTCTGCTGGGTGTGACAGCCCTGTTGAATGTTCAAAATGGTGTACGATAACTAATTTGTTTCAATCCAAATTATCAATATTGGTATATTCATAGATGTATTACTGTTGCCCCAAGTGTGAATTTGAGAGTTAGGCCATTAAAAAATAAATACCTGTGTTATTGGGTAGTTACATATGGGAAACTTGATGAGGGTGGAGGCTTTTTATCACTTTTTATCACTCCTCGTCCGTCCGTCAACATTTCTTCTCAAGAACCGCAAGTCGGAATTGAGTTATATATATTGTGGATGGTCCCCATGTGACTGGGATTCTGATTTGTTCAAATGATGTCGCCAGGTCCAAAAGGGGCCAAGCTTGGGGCATAACTTTTTCCGTTCATCGTAATTCTTAAAACATCTTCTCAAGAACCATCGGGGCTATTTAGCTTATATTTGGTATGGAGGGTCCTTGAGTGACAGGGATACTGATTTGTTCTAATTGGATCACCGGGTCACATAAGGACAGAGCCAGGGAGATAGCTTTTCTTTCCATAGTAATTCTTAATATGTCTTCTTATCAAGAACCATTGTGCCTATTCAGCTTATATCTGGTATGGAGAGTTATTGGGTGACTGGGATTCAGATTGGTTCAAATGAGGTCGCCAGGTCAAATAGGGTTGGAGCCAGGTTTATAACTCGTTTCCTTTATAGTATTTCTTAAAATACCTTCCCAAGAACAATCAGGCCTATTCAGCTTATATTTGGCAATGACCCTTGGTGACTGATCCAGATTTGTTCAAATTGGGTCACTGTCCAAAATGGGCGGAGCCACCTAGCTAGGGACATAAATATTTTCCTCAATAGTTATTCTTAAAACATTTTCTCAAGACCCATCAGTCCTATTTAGCCTATATATAGTATGGAAGGTCCTTGGGTTAGAATTGTTAAAATGGGTCTGATCAGTCAAGAAATTGCTTTTGGTGTGAAGGGTCGATGGAAGGCAATTTTACGAACTAAGATGTATGTTTGCTCCAGTTGGTAGGTGACATCCTATGGACTATGTTGGGGAGGGGGTCGGGCTTGCAGTTTAAAGTTTCAAGGTCGTCACTCCACTGCGCAACGGAGATCCTCTAGCGACGTCCCTATGTCGACCTACTTGTTCTTAATTGATTTTGACATGTACTAACTGTTGTGATCTTCAGAGTCCGTGTATTCTCAGTCTTTACAGTCAGGCGAGTGACTCAACAGTCATCAATTGACTATCTTGTATAATAGTCCACGACTGCAACCTCACATTACGCCAGTAGCCTTTTCACCAAATCCTAAGAGTCGCAAATCATCATATTCCCTCAACCCGTTGTGCCATATGCTACTCTATATTCATAATATTACACACTGCCTGATAGCACAGCCACACGTAACCCACTGTCTTTTAGTGGCAGATCCCATCATTCCATGGTTTGCTTGGGTATTTGAATGAGAAAATGAAAAACATGCAAAAATGTGGTTGTTCAAGTCATTTGCCAGCCGGATTTTGTAAATGGTCCATGCTGTCGGAGAAAGTTCAATATATCCCATATTTCAACTTAATGCCCACAAATGATAAAAGTATAAGGGGAAATGTTGACATAGATTATGTTGACCTGACCTTGATCAATCTCATCCCATCCCGGTATATAACCACCTCCAACAATGTTCAGCTTGAGGTCACTCGGACAATATGCCAAGTTTCATGCTTTAGATAATATAGTCATGATTCATGCGATTCTTAACCCTTTACCCAACAAAACGGCAAAAAACGCCCAAATAAAGCTTCAACAGCCTAAAATATCTTCGGTCTGTCTCAATAACACCATGCAAATACGGATATCATTGGAACCGGTTCATTGACCCCATTGTGATGGTTACAGTTATGCCCTGTTCCAATGCATTTTCTTATATATGCGAGTCGACCATAGGTCGCCTCGCATATTTAAAAGAATGCATTGGCCTAAAAAAAATCTTTTTTAACACTTTTTACCATTTTTTCTTACATTCTTTAACAATTTTATAATTTTTTCTTACATTTTTCTTACATTTTTATAATATTTTTCTACATTCTTTGACAATTTTATCATTTTTAATATGTGTCAAGCCAATGCATTCTCTTATATATGCGAGGCGACCTATGGTCGACTCGCATATATAAGAGAATGCATTGGCACAGGGCCGTTCTGTTGGGTAAAGGGTTAATGGACCCCGCTATCTGTAAGGATTAGGAAATACATTCCTTAAAGAACCCCGCTGTATGTAAGAAATAGAAATGTGCATTGATCCCAATTAGATGTGAGAATAGAGTAAAAGTGGCGTGATAATTCCTTTCTATAATATTGACTCTGCATTGCGTTTTAAAATATATCCTAATTTGGCTCCAAAAACCATTCCGCCCGATAGTAACATTGACATCTGTGGACTATCCTGATTGGCTGATTACATTAGGGCACTACTATGCAGATTTGCGATGGATGAAAAGTATTGAGGTGCATATAGTATCAATTACATTATTTAGCCACAACAAAACAGCCGTTATTTGATCATTATGGCATTTTTCTGGTATTTGACCTTTGTCCTCTGTTTGACCTTGAAATACGACACGCCCCCCCCCCCCCAATCGGACACCACATCCAAAAAGTTTCTTCTGGATCATCATATATGTGAAGTTTCATGCTTTAGTATAAACAAACATAGTCATACAATCGTGTTTATTTGGGTCTGATGACCCCTAAATTCGGAGTTGGATCTTGACTTGTATTTGAATAACTACAAGTTCATCGGGTTTCCACAGTGCGCTTTTTCAACGTTTCTTCAAATATTTTATGCCGTTGCCATGGAAACCATAGTTTATCCTGATAAATGCAGCCGCCCGCCCCCATCCAAAAAGTTTCTTCCAAAACTAAGCAACATATTTGTGAAGTGTATTGCTTTAGTTACTAAAGTCACAAAATCGTGTTTATTTTGGTATGATGGTCTGTAAAGGGTAATATATCGTGACCTAAGTACTGCCTCAAATATTATAAAACTTAATACTTAAAATGTGATTAAATATAAACTATAAATGTTGTGACATGTGGACCATGATTGTCTTGTATTAAGTATATCATATCAAATTGAACGTGGTGATGGTGTTCAAATGTTTGTGTATTATGAAGGGGATTGCTTTTGACCAATACATGTGATAGGGGTAGCGGAATATGAGACAATTTATAAAAAATATATATATAATTACCTTTTTTCCAATGACCTTGACCTTAGCAATTGACCTTGACTCTATGTGTACTATGGCATAGTCCATTTGATGGACCATTAATGGCACTATGAGTTCACATCATTTCTTTGAATACAAGGGTCATCGGGTTACCAACTGGGCTTTTTCAACTGTTATCCATATATTTGATGCCGTTGCTATGGAAACCAGATTTTATCCTGATGCATGATCCCTCACATGGGAACCCCCTCCAAAATGTTTCCACTATAACTAAGCAACACATATGGTGAAGTTGCATGCTTTAATTGCTAAAATCACAAAATCATATTTATTTGGTCTGATAGTCTATTAAGGGTAATGCATCGTGACTTATGTACTGCCTATAAAAACTATTACTTAAAATGTGATTATGTATCAATTAAATGCTGTCACATGTTGAGAGTTACTGAAGTATACTAAATGCCTCATATATCAAATTGAACACGGTGATTGTGCCCTACTGTTTGTTCATTATGGTGGGGATTGCTTGTATGACTAATGCACTAGGGTAACGGAATATGAGACAATTATAAAAAATAGACCAAAATACAGCAAAATATCACTTTTTCAATGACCTTGACCTTAGCAATTGACTTTGAACCTATATGTTATAGTGGCTCAGTCCGTTTGATGCACCAGTATTGCCACTGTGAGATAACATCATTTCTTCAAACACAAGGCTCGTTGGTTCTCAACAGTGGCCTTTTTCAATTTTTCTCCAAATATTTGATGCCGTTGCCATGGAAACCTGATTTTATCCCGACATAGGACCCCCCACCCGGACACCCACTCCAAAACGATTCCCCTATGAATAAGCAACATATCTTTAAAGGTTCATGCTTTAGTCACTAAAGTCACGATTAAACCCCTAAGGGACTCCACTCGTGTTAAATGTGTCATTACAGGTTCGATGGTTTATTTTACAAAACTGGGAAAGTTGGCAACAGGATTTTCGTATTCAGTAAAGGCCAACTCTGTTAATTGTTACAGGAAAATAGCACGATTGGTTGCCAAAAATTGCTGAAATCGTGTATTACTACCTTGCTGGCATGTTATTGTCATGTTAGTACTCTGTGTTATACATGTATAGGTAGCTTCACATATATAAAGAGAATGCACTGGGACAGGATCTTTAATGCTGCACCAGTGCAGCTCCCGTCATGAAAGGGTTTAATGTGCATCATATAAATTCCCAAATAAACCTTATTTCACTGTGGAGCTCATTCCAAATCTGAATGACAGGTCTTGGTTTGAGTAGAGATCTGTTCATATCTACTGTGATTCCTAAAGTAAATAATCTGGCCTGTTATAACTAAATGAAACATGCATGTATGCCTAAGAACTTTTAAATCGGTTCATATTTGTTTGAGTGATCAAGACGGACAAACCAAAATTTACAAACTAAGGTCGATAACTGAGACAAATTTAAAATGCAAACAATGCCATTTGGTATTCCTTTAAAAACATTCATTATGCCAAACCATATCTCAATCAGATCTGACGACTCACGGCAGGGCTTACATTGTATAATATGTACGAGAATCAGAATCAATTCTTGCAAATGATTCTGTCAAAGTGAAACATGCGAATCAACTATGATTCCCGCAAACATATCTCTGTTTCGTTTTTTAAAGATAGTCATATCATACAGGCACGTACAACAATGTGTTTCTTTTATTTGGCTAAATACATCTTTCAATATTGAAAGATTCACATCAACTCACTGGATTTATTATACAGGGAGAGGGAACTTTTTTAAGATCTTAAAGTAAGATATTTAATACTGTTGAGAAATTCATCTGTGATAATAGGTGAAATTGAAGCACAATCAGTCACAATACTTGCTCTAATTGCATTGAATATTTAACCCTTTACCCAATAGAACGGCCCTGTGCCAATGCATTCTCGTATATATGCGAGTCGACCATAGGTCGCCTCGCATATATAAGAGAATGCATTGGCTTAACACATATTAAAATGATAAAATTGTCAAAGAATGTAGAAAATATTATAAAAATTGTTTAAAAATGTAAGAAAAAATTAAAAAATTGTTGAATGTAAGAAAAAAATGGTAAAAAGTGTTTAAAAAGTGTTTTTTTTAGGCCAATGCATTCTCTTATATATGCGAGGCGACCTATGGTCGACTCGCATATATAAGAGAATGCATTGGAACAGGGCATAACTGTAACCATCACAATGTGGTCAATGAACCGGTTCCAATGATATCCATATTTGTATGGTGTTATTGAGACAGACCGAAGATATTTTAGGCTGTTGAAGCTTTATTTGGGCGTTTTTGGCCGGTTTGTTGGGTAAAGGGTTAAAGCAATTCCAGAGAATGGTTTCGAACCACCCATAATATTGAACAAGTGATACTCCATATAACACTCCCACCCAACATATATCATATAACCATTCTTTGAGATACATGTACTAGTATATGCATGGGTGAAGAAAAAAACTCATTTCCAGATAAACAAGATGGTGGCGGTAGCCATGCTTTTTTTAACACATTTTGAGAAAAACAATTTGACAGAGCCCATCTAGAGGCCACCCAAAGATCCATATGAAGTTTGCTGCTTGGTGATGATTGGATGAGGGATGCGGCCAGTAGGTTGTCCCGAAGTCAAAAAAGAGTAAAATCCATTTACACATTTATGTTCCATTTACATAACAATGGCCATAACTCGGGGAAAAAACCAATGGGGGAAACCCGATGTTTGTAAATATTCATAACATACCTAAGATTATTACAATTTGACTGACAATGACCAAGATGTATACATATGTTATATATCAATATATTGTTCAACGCAATTTGGTATCGAGAGTATATTGTTCGGCATTCGTCGAATATTTGCCAAGAAGCCAAATATTCCAGGTGGTGAAAAATAACAAATATCTGATAACTCTGGGCTTTGATGGGTGAGTTTCTCGACTCAAATCTAATATTTTTTACCCCCAAAGCCGAAAAAATAGTAATTAGTGGCGCTAAATCGGATTTTGCATCTTTAAAGTGACACTCCACATTCACTATCATCTCATTTCATTAAAATCACATTTTCGTTATTCCAAACACTCAACATTTTATTAAAGCAACACACGTCATTTCATTCCTGAAGGCGACATTTTCCATTTCTACACCGCTCCTTACATTGACCATCTTCAGCGATAATCTATATCCATCTCAACTATTAAAGTGACATTCCATTTTCATCCACTCAATAGTTCATTAAAGCGACACTTCACGTTCACACACAGCATTTCATTCAGGCGACATTTTCCATTTTTACGCTGCTCATTACATTGATGGTCTTCAACGAAGATAATCTATATCATCTTTAACTATTAAAGTGACATTCCTTTTCCACCCATTCCATATTTCATTTAACTGACACTTCATATTCACAACACCACATTCCATTTAGAAAACAATTTCCATTTCTACATCGCTTATTGCATTCATTGCCTTCAGCGAAGATAATCTATCCGACTCAAATATTAAAGTGATTCCATTTCCATCCATTGGCAATTATAATTAAACTTCCGCCGTTAGATATACATGTACATACTGTACCTACCACTTTATTCATGAGAAAATTTCTGCATTCATGAAAAAATAATCCATTAAAACTTTTAACCTGTACTTGCAGTAGCGTCGCTGCAGACATTGGGGATATGTGGGCCTGGTTGAAGTGATTGCGGTATGATGGATCACTTCCATCCTCAAGCTACTTATGCCATTTAATGGCATTTTGTTCTGACGTGCAGGGGCTGATATTCTTGAGACCCCACCACAATTCAATTCATACCAGGTTTCCAGCTGTTATTTTCTGATGTTCGAACTTTAGTCATATGTTTGGAATGAACATAACTGGGGTATTGTTGTTATATACATGTACATCAAAGCTCCATGTGTATTATTTTTCTATAGAAGACTTACGCCAATATCAACTGGTTCCTATTATAAATAGAACCTATGTTTTTATGTGTACCCTTACCATGTATGGTAAACATAATGCCGATGTTCAGATCAACCATCCGTCGTCCGTCCGTCCGTCCGTATGTCTGTTTGTCTGTCTGTCCTACTGTCCGTCCGTCCGTAGACACTTGCTATCCGATTCGATTTCTCAAGTATTTCTATCAGATCGTGTTCAAATTTTATGTGCATCTTTATGGTGACACACCCCTCACCTGTATAGCTGTTGGTATCGATCGGTGGATCGGTTTAGAAATGACTAACACTTTCTATCCGATGCCATAACATAACCATTTTTTTCCGATTGTGTTCATGTTGTACACGCTGGATTATGATGAGACATGCCTCACCTGTATAGCTGTTGGTATCGATCGGTTGATCGGTTTAGAAATGACTAACACTTTCTATCCGATGCCATAACATAACCATTTTTTCCCGATTGTGTTCATATTGTACAAGCTGGTGTATGATGAGACATGCCTCACCTGTATATATTTTGGTATCGATTGGTTGATCTGTTTAGAAATAATTAACCGTTTCACACCGATTCAATAAGTCAACTAATTTTCTTCTGATTTACCATATATTTCTTGCCTATGTTTTCTTAGCACACTCTTCATTTGTATAGATTTTGGTTTTGATTAATTAACCTTTATACTCTTTAACTATTGTTATAAAGTAACACTCTATTTGATTGTTTATACCATTGATTACTAGTAGGTGTGATGTTCTGTTTTGAAAATATGAAGATTTGATTGCAATAGCTACAGGTAATATAATGAATTACCATGTGAACATCCAATATCCAGAGTATATGAGAATACATTTATAGATGTTTCATTCCATGTAAAAATTGAATAAGTTATGACAAATGTTAAGGCTTGTGGCTAGATGCAAAGATAAAAAAACAGTGGTGGCTGGCTTTGTTTATCCTATCTGTCAAATTGATTAATGGCAGCATGAGACTCTTTTTTCACCTATTCTTGAAATTCCATTACAGGGTGTGATAAGGGACCTATATACCTGTTTTCCATATTCCATTTATCTGCGAAGAAAATAATTAACCCTTTCCAAGGTTCCCATAGATACATGCTATAATGTACATGGAATCTTCCTCATATCTCTTAGCTATGGTTATCTTAGCACACTACTCACTTATATACATTTTGGTATTAACTGATTAATTGATTTTTGAAAAATGTATTAACCCTTCAGACACATGATTTCAATATGAAATTAAAATAATGGCTGATAGCCAATGTGATTTATCTATGCAATAGGTAACAAGTAGATAAATCTACATGACTATTGTGGGTGATGCCTTGTTTTGAAAATCAAGATGATAGATGTTGTTAATATTTCCAGGAACATTATTTCTCATTTGTTTATATTGTCATGGTCGATTGAATTTAAGGGGCTTTGACGATCAACATTGAAGGTTGAGGATTTTAGTGTCCAAGCTACTTGTAAAACATTGTAGTGTGTGAAACCATTTGGTTGAGGGCTACTTACTTTCTTGTATGTGAACTATGGTAATCTTTTTTGATTTAGTGGTCATAGTGGCCAGCATCCTCATCGTATTATGTTTGTATAATATTATATAGATAACACTTCTGTATTGTAAAACTACATATATCTGTTTTAAAACACCCCTGTTATGAAACACTTAATCTTGCATGTACTTAATAATATAAGCATTCCTTATTACACAGGTGAGATATGATCTTGTCTAAGCAGTATGGATTGTCAACAAATTATAATTTCTCTTTAGAAGTGAATGAATTTTGAATATCTGGCAGGTCAAAGGTAGCAGATTGGGATTTATCACCTTTTGCTTCAAATAAGTTAACTCTTAAACATATCATCCGAAATCACTAAACCATTGGATCTCATAGTGAGAAGTTCTTGTGTGAATAGGGACTGAGTTATTAGATTTAAAACCACTCATCTCCCACCCCAAATACTTTAACCCCTTCTTAAGACAAATTATTTGAGCTTTTGAATTCAAGTTGGATACTGATATATGGATTCCTGTGATCACTTATTTGACAAATTATCAGTAATAGCTTATCGCCATCGCCAAGATATTGGATAAACATCTGCCGACCGTGATCGGCCTCTCGTTTAAATGCATGTCGCAACCTGTGGACGCTCGTTGAAAATCGATATTTCCACTGCTAGTCACTCGTGAAATAATTATGGTATTCACTCAAAAACCATAGGAATCCTCTATCTATGTTTGGTCTCAAAACAACATATTTCTCCATAAATATTGGTGGAATATCAAACTATCAGGACAATTTCGCCATATGTTTTGACTGAAATTGATAAATAGTTTGTAACTCCTTTTGTTTCAGGGTTGGTACTTGGATGGGAACAGAAGTATTGAGCAATTTTATGCTGGATTTTAATAGCTCACAAGATGGGCAACGTCAGGTACTAGTAACCCGGCTATTGATGACTATATATGATTATCTGAACCCACGTTCTAACATGGTATTTTAATAAGATGATGCTGATGCAGACATGTCTTTGAGTGGTGTATTACAGATAGCACGTAACATCCTATAATTATTGTAATATTGAACTTGATGATCACATAATTTGCTCAATTACGTGTCACGTACGATCATATTAAACATAGTCTGTCCAATAAAACATGCATGAGATGTTTCGATTTTGAATACATCTAATGTGTTTGCGAGTTGCGCGCGAATGTTCCCCCATACCAGGCATTTCGATATAAACAGTACAATGTACCAGAAACCGAAAGAAGACATGTATATAAAAATGTATCTGTACCACAGCTGACTGCATGATAAATAAAAACCTTGTAGTTATACTTGTAGCGATGTCATCGGATTTTGCATGTAAATAGCATGCAATTATCTCTCAAGAATCAATCATACATCTATTTTAAGGCAACGAGTTAGTAACACACTTACATGTGAAACTAGATAAATGTTTCTTATGTCATTAGCTTTGGTAAATATGCATGTTTTATATCCATGTTGCTATTCACATTCTGGCACCATGGGGTTTTCTATGAGAAAATGCCTGCACAAAATGCCGTACAATATTGGGTCCGGAATGTATGAATTGCTAAGGTAAGAATAGTTTTAAGATTTGGAGATGGGCCGCCATTAATTAATGAGTGAAGACTACCCACTCATCCAAGTTTCCAATATTTAACGATCTTGGATATGAAACTGAATTTTATAAAACGCCTGAAACTGCTTTCGGTCTGACAAAATGTTTGGAATGATTATTTATTGTGTACCTTTGTGGTGGCTGGATATGATTGCCGGAATATTTGCCGCCCAGTCAGTCCCTTAATGAATAAACACAGGCGTATTATTTAGCTGTTCTCCTGTAGTACTTTGTGTTTTAGATTTTCATAAATTTTCGTCATGTAGTTATGGGAATAGTCGTAATGTTGCACAATTTATTCTAAATACTCACTGATGAGGTGTTATCTCTTATTCAGCTAATACATTCAACAAACGAATCGCACGTCTGACTGTCTGCTGGGTTTCTCGATCGCACGTCTGACTGTGCTGGGTTTCTGCATCGCACGTCTGACTGTCTGTGTTGTGTTTCTCGATAGCACGTCTGACTCTGTGCTGGGTTTCTGCATCACACGTCTGACTGTGCTGGGTTTCTAAATCGCACGTCTGAATGTGCTGGGTTTCTAAATAGCACGTCTGACTGTGCTGGGTTTCTAAATCGCACGTCTGACTGTGCTGTGTTTCTAAATCGCACGTCTGACTGTGTTGTGTTTCTCGATAGCGCGACTGACTGTCTGTGCTTGGGTTCTCGATAGCACGTCTGACTGTCTGTGCTGGGTTTCTGCATCGCACGTCTGACTGTGCCAGGTTTCTCCATCGCACATCTGATTGTGCTGGGTTTTTGCATCGCACGTCTGACTGAATTTGCGATCATTTGCCACATTTTCCAAAAAATATCGGACCCAGCACATGTTCGAGTCTTTTTCGGACCACTTTTTCAAACTCGATCAAAAAACTTTCGGCTCAAAATGTTCCGCCCAGCTGGCCACTTTCGACTCCGGACTCATTAGGGCCAATTTCCCTTCAATTTTTATATTCTTTACTAATACATTCAATATTGTTATAATTAGTTGATATAAAATGGAAAAATAGTGAATATTGTTGGGGTGGGTCCCAAAAGTTTCATTGATTTTTTTTTTGCGCGCAATTTATTTTTATTGCGTCTGTTTCAGCTTGCTTGGCAGTTTTTATATTGAAAATTGTTCACGGTGTAGTTCAATAAAAAAAACATATTTCAGATAGCTCTAGGGTAGTGTGAACTTAATGCAATCTGACAATACATGTATCAGCTAATCAGTGATACAATTATGGCCATGTGACCCTCAACACGGGGCAACTCATTTTATTTTTAACCCTTCGAACACTATGGCCCCAGAACATTAGTAGCACCCTGGCGCAGGGCTCCCACTCGTTCAAATAACCGCCGGTATTCTCATAATGTATCGGAATAATGTATAGTTAATAATATATAGTACTAGTTGATACAGGTATACATATAATAGTAAATCAAGAGTACAGCCGGTATACTGTAAACAGAAGACCAAATTGGAGTTATCTTCCCTACACCAACATTATTTTAGGCCTAGTCCTAGGTCGTAATGCGAGGTCGGTCGGTGGTCTTGCAGGCATACATAAAAGCTAATTCGTACATTGGTTCATATGCACATTTTCCTTTTTGGTATTACTATATGCTCTAGGCCTACTAGTTGATGCTGGTTGAAGTCTGAAAAAAATATAAATTTAATTTTGTGTAATTTTTTATTCTATTATAGGCCCTAACACTGGCCCTAGTTATTTTTTGTTGTCATTCCAGGGGATTCAACATATTTTTCATCTATTCACACAGATGAATAGGCTGGGTTATAAATTTACCAATATAATCACATTATATTCTACCTTTGTTGATTGCTTAGAGTTCAATTTAGTTGAGATTTGGGTTTCTAAATAGCACGTCTGACTGTGCTGGGTTTCTAAATCGCACGTCTGACTGTGCTGGGTTTCTAAATCGCACGTCTGACTGTCTGTGTTGTGTTTCTCGATAGCGCGACTGACTGTCTGTACTTGGGTTCTCGATAGCACGTCTGACTGTCTGTGCTGGGTTTCTGCATCGCACGTCTGACTGTGCCAGGTTTCTCAATCGAACATCTGATTGTGCTGAGTTTTTGCATCGAACGTCTGACTGAATTTGCGATCATTTGCCACATTTTCCAAAAAATATCGGACCCAGCACATGTTCGAGTCTTTTTCGGACCACTTTTTCAAACTCGATCAAAAAACTTTCGGCTCAAAATGTTCCGCCCAGCTGGCCACTTTCGACTCCGGACTCATTAGGGCCAATTTCCCTTCAATTTTTATATTCTTTACTAATACATTCAATATTGTTATAATTAGTTGATATAAAATGGAAAAATAGTGAATATTGTTGGGGTGGGTCCCAAAAGTTTCATTGATTTTTCTTTTGCGCGCAATTTTTTTTTATTGCGTCTGTTTCAGCTTGCTTGGCAGTTTTTATATTGAAAATTGTTCACGGTGTAGTTCAATAAAAAAAAACATACTTCAGATAGCTCTAGGGTAGTGTGAACTTAATGCAATCTGACAATATCAGCTAATCAGTGATACATTTATGGCCATGTGACCCTTAACACGGGGCAACTCATTTTATTTTTAACCCTTCGAACACTATGGCACCAGAACATTAGTAGCACCCTGGTGCAGGGCTCCCACTCGTTCAAATAACCGCCGGTATTCTCATAATGTATCGGAATAATGTATAGTTAATAATATATAGTACTAGTAGACACAGGTAGACATATAATAGTAAATCAAGAGTACAGCCGGTATACTCTAAACAGAAGACCAAATTGGAGTTATCTTCCCTACACAAACATTATTTTAGGCCTAGTCCTAAGTCATAATGCGAGGTCGGTCGGTGGTCTTGCAGGCATACATAAAAGCTAATTCGTACACTGGTTCATATGCACATTTTCCTTTTTGGTATTACTATAGGCTCTAGCCCTACTAGTTGATGCTGGTTGAAGTCTGAAAAAAATATAAATTTAATTTTGTGTAATTTTTTATTCTATTATAGGCCCTAACACTGGCTCTAGTTATTTTTTGTTGTCATTCCAGGGGATTCAACATATTTTTCATCTATTCACACAGATGAATAGGCTGGGTTATAAATTTACCAATATAATCACATTATATTCTACCTTTGTTGATTGCTTAGAGTTCAATTTAGTTGAGATTTTGGTTTCTAAATAGCACGTCTGACTGTGCTGGGTTTCTAAATCGCACGTCTGACTGTGCTGGGTTTCTAAATCGCACGTCTGACTGTGTTGTGTTTCTCGATAGCGCGACTGACTGTCTGTGCTTGGGTTCTCGATAGCACGTCTGACTGTCTGTGCTGGGTTTCGGCATCGCACGTCTGACTGTGCCAGGTTTCTCAATCGCACATCTGATTGTGCGGGGTTTTTTGCATCGCACGTCTGACTGAATTTGCGATCATTTGCCACATTTTCCAAAAAATATCGGACCCAGCACATGTTCGAGTCTTTTTCGGACCACTTTTTCAAACTCGATCAAAAAACTTTCGGCTCAAAATGTTCCGCCCAGCTGGCCACTTTCGACTCCGGACTCATTAGAGCCAATTTCCCTTCAATTTTTATATTCTTTACTAATACATTCAATATTGTTATAATTAGTTGATATAAAATGGAAAAATAGTGAATATTGTTGGGGTGGGTCCCAAAATTTTCATTGGTTTTTCTTTTGCGCGCAATTTTTTTTTATTGCGTCTGTTTCAGCTTGCTTGGCAGTTTTTATATTGAAAATTGTTCACGGTGTAGTTCAATAAAAAAAACATACTTCAGATAGCTCTAGGGTAGTGTGAACTTAATGCAATCTGACAATATCAGCTAATCAGTGATACAATTATGGCCATGTGACCCTCAACACGGGGCAACTCATTTTATTTTTAACCCTTCGAACACTATGGCCCCAGAACATTAGTAGCACCCTGGTGCATGGCTCCCATTCGTTCAAATAACCCCCGGTATTCTCATAATGTATCGGAATAATGTATAGTTAATAATATATAGTGCTAGTAGACACAGGTAGACATATAATAGTAAATCAAGAGTACAGCCGGTATACTGTAAACAGAAGACCAAATTGGAGTTATCTTCCCTACACCAACATTATTTTATGCCTAGTCCTAAGTCGTAATGCGAGGTCGGTCGGTGGTCTTGCAGGCATACATAAAAGCTAATTCGTACACTGGTTCATATGCACATTTTCCTTTTTGGTATTACTATAGGCTCTAGGCCTACTAGTTGATGCTGGTTGAAGTCTGGAAAAAAAATAATTTAATTTTGTGTAATTTTTTATTCTATTATAGCCCCTAACACTGGCCCTAGTTATTTTTTGTTGTCATTCCAGGGGATTCAACATATTTTTCATCTATTCACACAGATGAATAGGCTGGGTTATAAATTTACCAATATAATCACATTATATTCTACCTTTGTTGATTGCTTAGAGTTCAATTTAGTTGAGATTAGTGTTTCTAAATAGCACGTCTGACTGTGCTGGGTTTCTAAATCGCACGTCTGACTGTGCTGGGTTTCTAAATCGCACGTATGACTGTCTGTGTTGTGTTTCTCGATAGCGCGACTGACTGTCTGTGTTTGGGTTCTCGATAGCACGTCTGACTGTCTGTGCTGGGTTTCTGCATCGCACGTCTGACTGTGCCAGGTTTCTCAATCGCACATCTGATTGTGCTGGGTTTTTGCATCGCACGTCTGACTGAATTTGCGATCATTTTCCACATTTTCCAAAAAATATCGGACCGAGCACATGTTCGAGTCTTTTTCGAACCACTTTTTCAAACTCGATAAAAAAACTTTCGGCTCAAAATGTTCCGCCCAGCTGGCCACTTACGATTCCGGACTCATTAGGGCCAATTTCCCTTCAATTTTTATATTCTTTACTAATACATTCAATATTGTTATAATTACCCCATAAGTTGATATAAAATGGAAAAATAGTGAATATTGTGGGGGTTGGGTCCCAAAATTTTCATTTGTTTTTTTTTGCGCGCAAATTTTTTTTATTGTGTCTGTTTCAGCTTGCTTGGCAGTTTTTATATTGAAAATTGTTCACGGTGTAGTTCAATAAAAAAAATACTTCAGATAGCGCTAGGGTAGTGTGAACTTAATGCAATCTGCAATATCAGCTAATCAGTGATACAATTATGGCCATGTGACCCTCAACACGGGGCAACTCATTTTATTTTTAACCCTTCGAACACTATGGCCCCAGAACATTAGTAGCATCCTGGCACAGGGCTCCCACTCGTTCAAATAACCGCCGGTATTCTCATAATGTATCGGAATAATGTATAGTTAATAATATATAGTACTAGTAGACACAGGTAGACATATAATAGTAAATCAAGAGTACAGCCGGTATACTGTAAACAGAAGACCAAATTGGAGTTATCTTCCCTACACAAACATTATTTTAGGCCTAGTCCTAAGTCGTAATGCGAGGTCGGTCGGTGGTCTTGCAGGCATACATAAAAGCTAATTCGTACACTGGTTCATATGCACATTTTCCTTTTTGGTATTACTATAGGCTCTAGGCCTACTAGTTGTTGCTGGTTGAAGTCTGAAAAAAAGATAAATTTAATTTTGTGTAATTTTTTATTCTATTATAGCCCCTAACACTGGCCCTAGTTATTTTTTGTTGTCATTCCAGGGGATTCAACATATTTTTCATCTATTCACACAGATGAATAGGTTGGGTTATAAATTTACCAATATAATCACATTATATTCTACCTTTGTTGATTGTTTAGAGTTCAATTTAGTTGAGATTTGGGTTTCTAAATAGCACGTCTGACTGTGCTGGGTTTCTAAATCGCACGTCTGACTGTGCTGGGTTTCTAAATCGCACGTCTGACTGTGTTGTGTTTCTCGATAGCGCGACTGACTGTCTGTGCTTGGGTTCTCGATAGCACGTCTGACTGTCTGTGCTGGGGTTCTGCATCGCACGTCTGACTGTGCCAGGTTTCTCAATCGCACATCTGATTGTGCTGGGTTTTTGCATCGCACGTCTGACTGAATTTGCGATCATTTGCCACATTTTCCAAAAATATCGGACCCAGCACATGTTCGAGTCTTTTTCGGACCAATTTCAAACTCGATCAAAAAACTTTCGGCTCAAAATGTTCCGCCCAGCTGGCCACTTTCGACTCCGGACTCATTAGGGCCAATTTCCCTTCAATTTTTATATTCTTTACTAATACATTCAATATTATTATAATTAGTTGATATAAAATGGAAAAATAGTGAATATTGTTGGGGTGGGTCCCAAAAATTTTATTGATTTTTTTTTGCGCGCAATTTTTTTTTTTTTTGCATCTGTTTCAGCTTGCTTGGCAGTTTTTATATTGAAAATTAATCACGGTGTAGTTCAATAAAAAAAACATACTTCAGATAGCTCTAGGGTAGTGTGAACTTAATGCAATCTGACAATATCAGCTAATCAGTGATACAATTATGACCATGTGACCCTCAACACGGGGCAACTCATTTTATTTTTAACCCTTCGAACACTATGGCCCCAGAACATTAGTAGCACCCTGGTGCAGGGCTCCCACTCGTTCAATTAACCGCCGGTATTCTCATAATGTATCGGAATAATGTATAGTTAATAATATATAGTACTAGTAGACACAGGTAGACATATAATAGTAAATCAAGAGTACAGCCGGTATACTCTAAACAGAAGACCAAATTGGAGTTATCTTTCCTACACCAACATTATTTTAGGCCTAGTCCTAAGTCGTAATGCGAGGTCGGTTGGTGGTCTTGCAGGCATACATAAAAGCTAATTCGTACACTGGTTCATATGCACATTTTCCTTTTTGGTATTACTATAGGCTCTAGGCCTACTAGTTGATGCTGGTTGAAGTCTGAAAAAAAGATAAATTTAATTTTGTGTAATTTTTTATTCTATTATAGGCCCTAGTTATTTTTTGTTGTCATTCCAGGGGATTCAACATATTTTTCATCTATTCACACAGATGAGTAGGCTGGGTTATAAATTTACCAATATAATCACATTATATTCTACCTTTGTTGATTGCTTAGAGTTCAATTTAGGTTGAGATTATCGCTGATTACTGCTGATTATCGCATAATTATCAGCCAAGAAAATATGTGTCTCGCACATGTGTGTAAACAGGAAGTAACATATAATTTGGTCTTTCAAAGAAGGGACCAATATAGAGCGGTTGGTCGTTTTTACAGAGGGGACCAACATAAAGCTTTGGGGTTTTGGGGTGGGTGTCTAAAATTTTATGAACAAAAAATGCAAGAAAGGGTGGGTGGGTGTAAAAAAAATGGCAATGTAAAAAAAACACCCCCACGTCTCCCAATTTTTTACGGCCCCCCCCCCCCGCCCGATACCAACGGGTAAATGTGACAAAAGCTTTGTGAATAAGTACTATGCCTCAAAAAATGTCACCCTTAACTCGTTCAAGCTTGAAAAAGTCTCTGAAACAGAGGTCTCGGAATTTCTGCTGGATCTCACCCCATCCAAGGCAACTGGTTTAGACATAATTCCAGCCCTGTTTCTGCGGGACGGTGCATCTGTCATATTGTCTCCCTTGACTCATTTTATCAAGGACATATTCCGTCAGATTTGAAATTAGCTAGGGTGGTGCCTATCTATAAGAAAAATGAAAAAAAAAATCCTAGTAACTACCAGTCTGTCTCCATCCTTAGTGTGGTCTCTAAAATGTTGGAAAAGGTGGTTTTTAAACAGATGGAGAAATATCTAAATAAATCGGAACTTCTATATGAATTTCAATCTGGTTTTAGATCTGGATTCTCGACTGAATCCACTTTGACTTATCTCACTGATTACATTAGGGAACAAATGGACCAAGGGAAGTATACTGGAATGGTATTGATAGACCTACCAGAAGCATTTGATACGATAGACCACCATATACTTCTAGACAAATTGCACGCCATGGTCTTTGGTAGTAATGCTCTCAATTGGTTCAAAGCTTATCTCATTAATCGGACACTAATTACTGACATCCATGGACCATGGCTCTTTCTCAGACACAAATTTGATTACTTGCGGCGTCCCTCATGACTAAATTCTTGGGCCATTATTATTTTACTCTATGTCAATGATGCACCGGCCGCAGTAAAGTGTAGGCTGGTATTGTATGCAGATGACTGCATTGCTTGTATCTGGGAAGTGTGTCCAGAGGATAGAGCAGTCTTTAAGTGCACAGCTTTCCTCTATTAGTGAATGGCTTATAGACAATAGGCTTTCCCTACAATTAGGTAAGATCGAATCTATTCTGTTTGGGTCCCAACCAAGAATGTCAAATGCAATCAGACTAGTAGCAGCTTCTCTAACACAGTTACTTATCTGAGAGTTGTTTTGGATCAACATCTACGTCGAGAAGCCTCAGCTCAAACAGTCTTATCTAAATCATGCTCAAGACTTAAGTTCCTTTATAGAAAAGCTGATTTTTTAACAAGCTTCACAAAAAGATTACTAGTTCTTGCTTTAGTTCAGTGCTATTTTGATTATGCTTGTTGCTCTTAGTATAGTGCACTATCTAAAACAACCAAAGGGAAATCGCAGAAATCTTATTAGTACTATTAATAAAGTATGTCATTGTGTAGTTTCGTGATACACTTATGAGTGTTTGCTTTGTATATAACTTTAGTTAATGACAAGGGTGATGGTAGCCTTTGACTGTGGTGTCGTATTATGTGATCGCACAGTGTCATCCAGGTCGAAGGGGATAACATCACCTTACTGTCCATGGTACACTGTGGTAAGTTGGTGCTAGCCTTATTACCACCAGATAGCCACCGAACCTACACAGTAGTCAAAAACACCCCTCTCTCCTATTTTATTCGATATATCTATCCAGTGATTTTTAACTTCTAGTGGAATACTTGCTGTTTAGCTCACTGTCACCTATCGTGACTTCAATTTCAACTGACCGTATGCATTTCATTGTTAAATCAAACATAATATATTTTTAATCCAGTGGTGTGTGATGGTAGGAAGCGTATGTGTGTGTTCCGGTCTCTCGTGCGGCTTGAATCCATTGAATCCATGAATCTACGGGTTCGATTGCATAAATTATTAAGTTCCTCAGATAAGTTGTCAATATTTCAAGTATAAATGCCATTTTTCGATGTTTTTCATGCAAATGTGTGTTCTAAAATGTCGTATCTAAGTTTACCGCGAACAAATTTCGTTAATTCTGAAATGTCGAATTTTTTATTTTCGAAACCGTTCCTGATATGATCATTCTGATTGGATGGTTTCGAAGAAAAATGGCCGGATGGCATATCCTCCTTATCCTGAGTGACAGAGACTAACGAATCCGCGGAAATCGTCAAAACTTAAATGTCGTCTAGGTTAAACTTAATTTATAAGTTTAACTCTTTCTATACTAAATCATCATTCACGAGTAGCTATACCATAGTAAATGTTAAGATAAGTTTAACCCTTTCTATACTAAAGTATCATCGATGAGTAACTATACCATAGGAAGTGTTCAAATAATAAGTTTAACCCGTTCTATACTAAAGTATAATCGATGATTAACTATATCATAGTAAGTGTTCACATAATAAGTTTAACCCTCTCTATACTAAAGAATAATTGATGAGTAGTTATACCATAGGAAGTGTTCAGATAATAAGTTTAACCCTTTCTATATTAAAGCATCATTGGGGTCAGTGGCTATAGCATAGCAAATGTTCAGATAATAAGTTTAACCATTTCTATACTAAAGCATAATTGTTGAGCATTATACCATAGGAAGTGTTCAGATAATAAGTTTAACCCTTTCTATAAAGAATAATTCATGAGTAGCAAAACCATAGGAAATGTTCAGACATGTTTAACCCTTTTTATACTAAAGCATCATTCACGAGTAGCTATGCTATAGGAAGTGTTCAGATAATAAGTTTAATCTTTCCTATACGATAGCATCATTCACAAGTAGCTATACCATAGGACATGTTCAGATAATAGGTTTAACCCTGTATGTACTAAGGCATCATTGCTGAGTAGCTATACCATAGGAAGTGTTCAGATAATACGTTTAACCCTTTCTATACTAAATCATCATTGCTGAGTAGCTTTACCATAGGATGTGTTCAGATAATAAGTTTATCCCTTTCTGTACTAAAGCATACTCGATGAGCAGCTATACCATAGGAAGTGCTAAGATAATACGATTAGCCATGTCTATACTAAAGCATCATTGGTGAGTAGCTATAGCATAGGAAATGTTAAGATAATAAGGTTATCCATTTCTGTAATAAAGCATAATCGATGAGCAGCTATACCATAGGAAGTGTTAAGATAATAAGATTAGCCCTGTCTATACTAAAGCATCATTGGTGAGTAGCTATACTATAGGAAATGTTAATATAATAAGTTTAACCAGTTCTATGGTAAAGCATAATTGGTGAGTAGCTGTACCATAAGAAATTTTCAGATAATAAGTTTAGCTCTTTCTATATTAAATCATCATTGGCGGGTAGCTATACCATAGGAAATGTTAAGATAATAATGTTATCCCATTCTATACTAAAGCATAATCGATGAGTAGCTATACCATAGGAAATGTTCAGATAATAAGTTTAACCCTTTCTATACTAAATCAGCATTCACGAATAGCTATACCATAGGTAGTGTTCAGAAAATAAGTTTAAACCTTTCTATACTAAATCATCTTTCACGAGTAGCTATACCATAGGAAGTGTTCGGATAATAAATTTAACCCTTTCTATACTAAATACTCATTGATGAGTAATTATCCCATAGGAAATGTTCAGATAATAAGTTTAACCATTTCTTTACTAAATACTCATTGATGAGTGGTTATCCCATAGGAAATGTTCAGGTAATAAGTTTAACTCTTTCTATACTAAAGCATCGTCGATGGGTAGCTATACCAAAGGAAGTATTCAGATAATAAGTTCTATACTAAAGCATCATTCATCAGTAGCTATACCATAAGAAGTATTCAGATAAAAAGTTTTAACCTTCCAATACTAAATACTCATTGATGAGTAATTATCCCATAGGAAATGTTCAGATAATTAGTTTAACCATTTCTTTACTAAATACTCATTGATGAGTGGTTATCCCATAGGAAATGTTCAGAAAATAAGTTTAACTCTTTCAATACTAAAGCATAATCGATTAGTAGTTATTCAATAGGAAGTGTTTACATAATAAGTTTAACCCTTTCTATACTAAATCATCTTTCACGAGTAGCTATACCATAGGAAGTTTTCGGATAATAAATTTAACCCTTTCTATACTAAATACTCATTGATGAGTATATATCCCATAGGAAATGTTCAGTAGCTATACCATAAGAAGTATTCAGATGATAAGTTTTAACCTTCCTATACTAAATCGTCAGTCATGAGTAGCTGTACCATAGGAAATGTTCAGATAATAAGCTCAACCCTTTCTATACTAAAGCATCATTCATGAGTTGTCATAACATAGGAAGTGTTCAGCTAATAGGTCGTGTGTTGAACTTATTATCTAATATTTCCCTCAATAAATAGATATTACCTACAGTTAGTGTTTGAATACCTAAATTTCTCATGAGTGTCTGGAAAGAAATTTCGAATTTTCAAGAGCGGCTGCAAGCTATGTTAAAATAACGAAAGCTACAGTGAAATAACGAAAGCTACAGTGAAATAACGAAAGCTACAGTGAGATAACGAAAGCTACAGTGAAATAACGAAAGCTACAGTGAAATAACGAAAGCTATAGTGAAATAACGAAAGCTACAGTGAAATGTGGCCTCTAAGAGATGCGACGATCTACTTTTCCGTAATTTCCGCTTTTTTATAGACAAGCATGAAATAAATATGGCTCCTTCTGCAGTTTTATTTATCTATCATCATACTGTTGTTATCACCTTAACATCGCTCCAAACGAATAACTGATCATTCCAATGTACACTTTTTAACTGACTGGGAGAATCTATTTAGTGTAGAAAGAGTTAATTTCCCGTTCCCCACTTGAAGCGTCGCTTCAGTGCAGCCTGGACCTTTTTCATCGTAAACGGGTACACAAATGGGTTCAGAAACGAATTGAGACCCGTGACAACAGCTAGAGATGAGCGGAGATACTTCGGAAATGTCACAACCCCACCGATTAACAGACACAGAGAAGTCGGTACAACTAGAAGAGTCATTACACCAATGATTACTCCAAGAGTTCTCACAGTTTCTCCAACTTGTTCGCGTCTTGATCCCGTTCGCATTTGGTCTCACGGTCACCTTGCCCCGAGCGAGAGTTTTCTCTACTCGTGTCAATTCGGCTCTTCGCTAGACTTTGATCAGATGGGTTTACACCCGATTTAGCTCCATCCTCGATTGATTCGACTTACAAATGACGGCTCCCCAACGCTAGATGGCGCTGTTTGTGATGGTGTTCGTCTTCGTAATGTTCGAATCAGGTGTACGTAACAAACAAGGGTGACAACGTACGTTAATAGTAGTGCGACTGCAGTTAGCGCGAGCATGACATCGGCGGGATTGAATGCAGTTTGTATACCACATTTTACTTATATTTCGTCTGGGTTTCCCACCCACAATGCAGCGGCTGTGTCAAATATAACGAAAACTGTTAAACGGAAAACTGCGGCATGTATACAGTGCCTCTTCAATGAGAAGGCCGAACGGAAGGAGCGTGGGCGAGTTACTGCTACGACGCGTACAATGCATATGTATAATATCTGGACGTTAGATAGGCAAAGCGTCGAGATCAGAAAGAAGAGCGAACTCACGCACGATATCAAGTTTCTCAACATATCGACGTGCAACACTAACGAATACAACAATAACGACAATCCGACAAGATAGTCGCATAGGCTGAGTAGAACGGCACTGTACATGTCTCGCCTCAGTTCTCGGTCTGTGAGTAGAATTGCGAGAACGCCACCGTTCGTTGACGTTATGAGAATTCCAAGCGTTGGTATGGCGATAGTCACAGCAGGGATACAGGTTGAAAGTTGTATGAATCATTCGTCATCACCTTAATTATTCAATGTCACACAATTCAACTAACCTCCAACAAGACGGCGCTACGTCATAAATTGAAAACGAAATTCAATGTTGATTATCTAATTATCACAGTAGGTTCGCAAGTGAATGAAATATTATTCAATGTCACACAATTCAACTAACCTCCAACAAGACGGCGCTACGTCATAAATTGAAAACGAAATTCAATGTTGATTATCTAATTATCACAGTAGGTTGGCAAGTGAATGAAATATTCCGGCAAACTTCTTTGGGGTATACAGTAATGCCCTTAGTAATCGACCTCTTAACGACAGCAGAATTATGGGTAACTTTTCAGGATTTAGTCGGAAATATGGCTTGTTGCCATTCATCGGAAAGCTCTCCCCGAGATATTTCAGATGAATGGCAACGTGCCATATTTCCGATTAATTAAATCAAGTCCCCTTGATGGATGCACGAGGCGCCACATATATGTATAATTCTGAGGCACTGCATGGCGCTGTCGTCGATCAATCAGAAAATTCGTACCCACAGAACGAGCATCGATTGCGATGACAGTCAGGCTGGATGATTAGCTGTCAAGACATAGGTATCGGATATCGTTTGTTAAGAGGGGGGTCTGTTAATATTTAATGGGAATTTCCATACAAATCTCCGGAGCAAATGTTATACATGAAACAGTAGTCTGGGAACGAGAGCGAGTATATTATTGAACAGTCATAACATAGAATAATCATAGAACATGTGAGAATAGTTTCGTCATGTGGCTGACATCTTCCACTTTATTCGTCTAATAATATTCGTATGTTTATCAGAAGTTTGTTTAATTCAATTGTCATATTTTTTAATACAGTATTGGAAACAATTTTATTTCTGGTATAGGAGTTTGATAGGATTGTTTGTACCAAGCTGGGCGTTTAAAGTGGTAATATATATTTAATAAATCAATGATTATATGATATCGTTATATTCATGGTCTGATCCCCTCCGTGTCGTATCGTCGATTCGTTCCGTCTTCATCCTGTGTCATCTGGACATCCCGATGTTACATGTATGTGTGTGTTTATCACTTACTGGGTATCTGCCATCGTATCTGCATGATCCATCTTATTTTGCTTCAAATGGGAGTGAGGGTGTCTTGTATTTCGGCTGTATCTTCTCTAGTGCATTGACAGAGCGAGATCGTGTCACGACTTAGACTGAGAAACGTTCAGCAATTCAGCCGCAACTGATGTCGAATAGTTTTCTGGGTATATCCTTCATGTAAGAAGACACAAAACCACGCACCCCCTCAATTCTCCATATGTGTTGGGGTTAGGGTCAGGGCTAGGTTTAGGGTTAGGGCTAGGGTTAGGGTTGGGGTTAGGGTTAGTGTATTTTTACATGAAGGACATACCGTTTTTATCGGCTTATATTGCGATCATGGCATGACCGAGATTGAGCGGCGTAATTACCTTAACCCTTTACCCAACAAAACGGCCAAAACCGGCCAAATAAAGCTTCAACAGCCTAAAATATCTTCGGTCTGTCTCAATAGAACCATACAAATATGGATATCATTGGAACCGGCTCCTTGACCACATTGTGATAGTTACAGTTATGCCCTGTGCCAATGCATTCTCTTATATATGCGAGTCGACCATAGGCCTAAAAACAATCTTTTTTTAACACTTTTTACCATTTTTTCTTACATTCTTTAACAATTTTATAATTTTTAATGTGTTAAGCCAATGCATTATCTTATATATGCGAGGCGACTTATGGTCGACTCGCATATATAAGAGAATGCATTGGCACAGGGCCGTTCTGTTGGGTTAACTTGTAACTTACGACAGTCGTCGTCGTGTAGGATCAGGCCGCTGTCTTGCTGACAATTACTAATTGTGTGTAGTCTGTCACGCCGCTGTCTCGTTGACAATTACATGTTTTTTCTTTGAGATCCTTCTTGGTGTGAGCATTAACTATTCGCTTTCGGTGTTCGAGCGACACCCATACCGTGCCAAGACCCATACCGTGCTACGATCGATATTTGGACATGGAGAATTGTGTCTAAATCGCTATCATAAATTGTGATATGTGTTTTCTGTTTTGACTGAAGCGATTTTCATAGGACATGCCACCGCGAACGTTGCGAAATCAATAATGAAATTTAGTTTGGAATTTTATCGGCCATGAATTTTTTCAATGGCCAACGCAGCTTACGAAAAAGATACATTACTTGATTTAAAGTCCTACACTGACGTAAGAAAGAAGTGTTCAATGTAATGTGTTTACAATCGTTGTGTTTGTAAGGTTTTCGATTTCGGAAGAATTGTTTTCCGTTCCGTGTGGTATGTGTGCACATGTATTTAAAATAAACTGTTTAAATAAATAGAGCTTGAGCTGCATGTAGACCCCCTCCCTCTATGCGGATTATTTGTGGTTATGATATCTTTGTATAACTATATCAGTCCTTCAACTTGCCGGTTGCCTGCCATCTGGCGATGGGGGACTTATAGAGTTATCGGTCTTTGAATCCAAGATGACCGCCAACAGTTAATGCATGGTCATAGGTGAGGTGAATAGGTATACATGGAGTTATTAAATGGTCATGAATTGTGTGAATGGATTACAGGGAATGATTACATTATCATGAGTGGGGTGTCCATTGTGAGATGTATATGGGGAACTTCAATCTGATCGTAGGTTTCCCATAACAGTTGAGGCCTAAGCACAGAAAGGTTCGGGGCCAGAGGGTATATTTGGTGACGATAATCCGCCGTGTGGGAAAGCGTCACTAATTCACACTCTGGGGACATCGTTCTGCAAATGACAGTCACACTATTTCAAGGCTTGACAATAGGCCAATCGGGTAGTGCTGCGTTATATACGTTGATGAGATTGGGATACCATACCAATATGACACCAATAATATGATCAAACACATATGACACCATTAATATTGCCATACCAATATGACACCAATAATATGACCATACCAATATTATGACCATACCAATATGACACCAATAATATGACCATACCAATATGACAACAATAATATGACCACACCAATATGACACCAATAATATGACCATACGCTAGCGTAATAAACGTAGCAAAGCTAAACCACTCACACGAGGGTAGCTGCATGTGACTCTATTTATTTGGTTTGTTTTATGAAAATAAATTCATAGATTCCCCAGGGGGGGGGGGGTCGGAAAAAAAATTCAGGCACGTATGGCATTTTTTCCCTTTCGATCATTTTTTGTACCCACCCACCCCCACTGCCAAATTTTTTTCCGTTTTCGGCATTTTTTTCCGACCATTTTTTGACACCCACCCCCCCCCCCCCCTTTTAACACTAAAACAGAGATTTGCGGGGGGAATTCACTGTAAACAACTGTATATGAATTTCTGTGCATACTATTTATCATGGATGTTAACATGGACATGTAAATAGGAATGAGTCATTTTGAGGTCATTCGGCCAAAAAAACATGGCTGCCAGCGGCCATCTTGGATTTCAAAATTTGCAACAAAATACAACACGATAACTGCCTGCAGTCAGTTTACCAGTTAGAGTTACATTATTTCTCTCATTCAAAGTGGTTTTGAAGCCCAACTCATTGCCAAAACACTAAAAAAACAGCAGGAATTTTTTTTTTAGTTGCGGAAAAAATTGCTTGTTGGTGGCTTTGAGCACCCACCCACCCCGGCATACGTGCCGGAAAAAAAAATTCACCCCCCCCCCCCCCTGGATTCCCTGGTATTCCCACCAATTAAATTTCACTTAAGGCTATATTTCGTGGGGTGATTATCAGTAATTACACTGCATAGTGCATACACAACGGTTCGTCGAAAGAATGGACCCCAATCGTAATTTCGAGATTAAATTAGGCCAATCGTACTTCCGGGTAGTCTTGATTGACCTATAGACTAGACATGGTATATACTAACACCATCGTCTATGTCGCATTTATTTATTTGAGACTTTTGTAGGTTACAATTCATTCTGCATTATTCTGAGAAATTGAACTGTCCATATTCATTTGGCAATTGTCTAGATCAAAGCAGAATGAATTGTAACTGGCAAAACACTTCAATAATATGACCATACCAATATGACACCAATACTATGACCACACCAATATGACACCAATAATGTGACCATACCAATATGGATTAAGATCAATATGACACCAATACTATGAACATACCAATATGACACCAATAAAATATTTGTTTTATGAAAATGTATTGGTATACCAATATTTATTTGTTTGGTTTGTTTTAAATACATTGGTATAGCATGGAGCTTGGATAGAACAAGTGAATATAGTGATACCTTGTCGAGAGGGGAACGGGAATAATTTTACTGAATTTATTTATTGACTTTGGGGAGCGATGCTGCTGAGATACTATAAGGAGAAGCGTTTCAATTCCATGAACCTGCATGAGTGTATCTTCTGCTTTGTTCATAGTTATGCGTTTCCTTTCGATTCCAGAATATAGTATGATATATATTTATGGATTATACATTATGCATATACTATTAGTCTTATGAAAGCAATTAATTCCATAATAAATATGTTATTTCGTTTCGCACAGCACCGTGCAGTACCAAGTGCTGTACATTAAAGGTGCACTTAATGTTCTAATCACCGTGCCATTTGATGCAATATGCCTCTCAGGTGGACAATATTCAACTATGATCTGGCCTCCTTGCCACCCGCATCTCATATGTTATCTCATATACTCGTTTTTACCTTGCTCTTCGTACAATGTACACATCTTTCCAATTTATGTATACAATGTCCTTCCTTGTAAATAGTTGCTGGTGTATAGTCCACTTACAATGGTCTCGTTACCACATACTTTCTGTAACTGATATGTATATATGCTCTTCATACTTGGAGGTCAATAAACAATAATAATAATAATAATGACAATTGGACAATATGCACGCCTCGATATGCCATATTAAACACGCGGGCATCAAAACTTGCGTTCGCATTTTCCCTGTGGGGTTACCGCCTATAGAAAGGCACACCTCTTATTGATTGTATATAGTCAGCTGTTCTCATGTATCATTCAAGATAACTGAATTTCGTTTTCACATTTGTCTTGGTCATTGTCAGTTCAGTTCGAAAACGAAAACTGGACAGGGTCGGTCTTATATTTTTTACATTGGGATAGGGGCAAAATTTTCCACACAAAGCATCGTCACGAAACTCGTCTATTTAGGTACATGGGTTCCCTGAGTGAAGCTGATCATACGCCAAACAAATTATTTTTAATCTGAGTAGAAATAATAGAGCTGCGGGCACTGATAAAAACGTGTTAACGTGTTTTTGGGCAATCGGCTTGATAACACACAAGCTGCAAAACAGAGTTCAGTTCCCTCGCTACGCGATGTCTGAACGCTGCCGACACGTGTATTTTCTTAATTAAATCTAACATTTTTTATTGAAGTGTTTTGCCAGTTACAAATCATTCTGGTTTTATCTAGACAATTTTCAAATGAATATGGACAGTTCAATTTCTCAGAATAATGCAGAATGAATTGTAACCTACAACATACTCAAATAAATAAATGCTACATTTCTTCACATTACGTGTTGTAGGTGCGGGCAGCGGTAAGTCCTGCGTAGGGGACTGAACTTGGATAACACAATATCATATATATCCATGCGAACGTGACGAAGAGTGCATGGTGCCGGCCAAATTATGTCCGCGTATAGGTTCAGTTATGTGAGGGGGACCAATTTATTTTTCTTGTTCTAATCGGATGAAACTTAGAAATATAACATATACTACACAAGCAGATCACGAAACTGAAAATGGCGGAGATATTCATATGAGCCCTCAAAGTTTGTCATTTTGGGGCCACATGCCACATGGCCACGCAACTCCTCCGAATCTGATGAATATTGGATGTCATCTGGTACGCCAATATCGGACTGAACAGAGCATGCGGTTTTCCAAATTTTAAATTTTGCCCGTGTCGGTATTGTGGGTCTGGGGAGGGGCGGTCCGTGGTACCAAAATGTTATTCATCTTCGAATCAGATGAAATTTATAATACAATCTATATAGGAGAGCAGCAGATGATCACAAAACTGAAATTTTTGTTTTAATCCATTGTAAAATAACGGAGCTGTGGGCCATTAAATTCGCTTTTTGAGCCAGGGTTGACAATTTCCTAGTCACGTCCCCCAATTTCGCGACAAGAGTTGAGTGCACTTCCATACACTTTATATCAATATACACATGTTAGCCTTTCAGGATAACATATAATCACAATACTTAACATTTTCTGTCTCTAAACTGCGATTCTTTCATATCATGATTTCCCCTATTATTATACGCCCATGCATGGTGTAACAAATGACGTATATTGTTTTTCTATCTGGGCCGTTTTACATTTAATTGGAAATACTCAGAACCTAATGACAGCAGGAGCGCGAAATCTCTAGCGAATGTAGGCATCTAAGGTCTACTGAAAATAAAGGTATCCCGATTTCGGCCCAAAATTTCTTTACCGGATCATTACCCTTTAACGAATAGTTTTCATTAGTATTATTACATGTATAATGGACACTTTGGCAACCACTATATTTCAAAAAGCATAAGGAGTAGCAAACTAAAATGTGGTACGTATCTTCGGGCTAACGAGTTTTATGCCTTAGTCGCATAACGAATATTGACCGCAATTTACCTCCCTTCATCAGCCTTCATCTGAAAAAATGTTACTTTAAGATCTCTGAAATTATGAGCAGCAGAGCATTTAAAATTGGACAATATGAACACCTCGATATGCCATACCGAACACGCGCATCAAAACTTTTATCCGCGTTTTCCCTGTGGAGTTACCGCCCATAAAAAGGCCCACCTCTAATTGATTGTACTCAGCTGTTCTCGAGGATCATTCCAAATAACTGAATTCGTTTTCACAGTCGTCTTGATCATTGTCAGTTCTGTGCTTATAAACGAAAACTGGCTAATGAAAGTGCAAATATGGTACAACTCACATCAAAACATTAGTATATAGCATAATTGAGTAGCCCAACAGCACACCGCATGGTTATTAATCCCAACCAAAAAAACAAACAAACAAAAAGTCCAGCGGCGATAACTTTATATTGCCTATTTCGAACGAGAAGATTGATTGCGACCGGAATCGTCCGTCTTAAAGTTTTTTATTCCCCAGGGGAATTCGATATAATTATGGCGAAATATGTTCTTCTCCAGACAAATTAAACAGGCTAATAAAGGCGCGAAGTTAATGCTGGGGCAGCTACCTCGACATATTATAGGAATGCCCCCAAAGGATGACCGCTCCACTATCAAAGCAACTTGCTCAAAGGATGGCGAGCGTCGGTGTAGGTCGAGGCAAATTCCACCGAAACTCGTAACGGGGGGGGGGGGGGTTGTAAAAATCGCAAATCGAGATTTTTTAATATTGACGAGTGGACGTAGTTAGTAGTATCAACCCACAACTTTAGTGTGATTTTCTAAGTTTTAGAGCGGGCGGGTTTCTGCTGTGACATGTGATATGTATATTGCTCTAACTAAACCCTCTATTTTCCCCGCCAAATCTAAATGGGCTAATGAAGGATCAAGGCTAATCATTTAAGCAAGTACATCGATATACCTGATATGGGCCCGCAAAGATCCACAGCTCTACTATAAAAGCAACCTGCTTAACGGATAGAGTGCGTTGACGCCCGGGAAGGGGGGCGGTAGATCGCGTCTTTTGGCAAATTACACCGAAACTCGAAAAGGGAACAAAAATTGGGAATCGATATTTCTAAATTGTGATCAGTGCAAGTGTTACGGTATAGTATCTATGGGTAATATTAGTGCGAATTTCCAAGTTTTAGAGCGGACGGGTAAGAACTCATCTAGCGTTTTCCATTGTTCTTGAGTTATCTCTATTACATTTAACTCTCTATTACAGAGACAACTGCGTGTTGTGGTGATATTTTAAGTGAAATATATATCAGTCCAGCTCCAAATAATATGTATTTCCTCTATCCAATGAGAAGCGAGTATGCATGGGACCGAAATTCTCCATTTTAAAACATATTGTCCGAGCCGCCGCCATATAACGGCGAAGGGAGGGTTTTATTATATATCGAAATGTTAATTCAAGTCAGATCACGAAGCAACAGTTTACATTCACATGAAGAGGAACAAACCTATACATATAGTAAACACATTGGATGTCGATACCATGGGAGTATATATGATTTCACGGAATCAGACCTCTAATTATGCTTTATATTTAGTTAACATGTACAAAAACAAATCAATGAAAAAAAGAAAAAAATAATTTACAATATTGGAAACAAAGTTGTATGATGGATTCGTAACTTCGTAAACCGGGCTATGAAATAGCTCGTGCCACTGTTATATCTTGGATTTCAAAAGAAATGTCAAACACAGATTGGGTATACTAAGTGAACTCCGTTGTGTCATTACAACGTTCACATGTGAATACCGGTACATCCATTTTGTCCATGTGTGAATTTTCACCCAAATATAAAATAATAACAAATACGCCAGTTGTGGTTAGGAACAGAAAAAGAGCCATTTTGAAGAAAACTGAGTCGAGTTTCTCGTGGAGCATATCAAACCACTTCTTTTTAGAGATCTCGTCCTCAAAATCTGTTACCTCGTTATCACCATCTTTGTCATCGCTTTCTGGCATTCTTACTCGTGTAATGCAGGCATATATGCATAGCACTGGTTTGCTGGCGTGTTCAATATTGCAACTAGTTATTGTCAATATCACCGATGCAGCACTGTAGGAAAGCATCAGAGTTATGTACACTTCCAGGTAGCATATATTGTCTCCATTGGCCGGTAGAATGGACGATATGAAGTTCATAATTATTGTGAAAGATAAGAGGACGGTGATGGCGTAGGAGATTCTCTCGCCACAGTGAACTGGGATTTTAAAAGTGAACATGCTCAAAATGCTAAGCATGACTAATGGGAGAATTGTGTTCAGTATAATAAATGTTGGTCTTCTCTTCAAAGTTATTTCTGCTACATAAAAACTCATTTCAGTGTTGCTAATGCTGTGCTTAATACAACCAATCATATCCCAGTTACTATTGTGTGATAATACACACAAATTGTCTGTCTGGTTTGGATTCATGCTGAAATTAGTATGGAATGCCCCATACCCATATGCCCAATCTTCAAAGACCAGTTTACATTTCTGCTGGTCGAACGGAAAGTAAGATATCACCACATTACAATCGCTGTGGAATGTCGCACCGGCAACCCAATAGATTCTTCCATCACTGTGAACAGTCACCATTGATTTTTTTTCATTGAGATCAACCTTAATTCCATGAAAGTTGGTCAGTTCGATCCCAGGTAGCCAGACATCTTCTGTCCGGAGCACAATTTCTGAGATGTTTCCATAATCTGTTGAGTTCCACTGTGAAGATGTGTCCTTCCATCCAAGTCTGAGATAACCAGTTGACCACAAAGCTTGGGCAATCTCATCAAGTCTCAAAAGTTTCATCAGATGGAATACAATCTCAACCTCAACGACTGTCTGTCCCTCTTCTACGGGTATAGCCTTCATGTTATGTCCAGCAATAATGTGGTCATATAGAAGTTCATGCTGCGTTTTCTTTGTCAAACTGTATGGAATAAATACAACCAAGAGAATAACGAGCGCCAACATTTTGAAATAGTAATTCCGGTTTGAAGAAATTTCAAGAGTTTAAATCCTAAATCACACCAGTTGTCTGTAAAATCACATAATCAGACTCCGTGAAGAAAACATGAACGTTTAATCTGGTCTCGATTTCTCTGAACTTATAATCATCGTTGTCCAACACCACTTGTTTGTCAGACCATTTAGTTAGGAAGTCGCGCCGGTAGTTATTAAAACATAACCTTTAAGCCTCCATTATAATGTTTATCTTTTATAGCATTTATCTTCATGTGACATCGACCCACAGAGGAAAATATACGTGTGTATTAATGCATTCTTGTTTGTTTTTTGCAGTGATTTCTAATTATCTTTACTTTTCACCTGAGTAGTATAGATCGCAGGCTTTTAGTTTAAAAGGTGCCATGCTGTGGTGTATTGTCTGAAAGCATAATTATGTTGTAATAGTTCAAGGCACCTTCGACGTAAACCAGCTAGTGTAATCGGTTTTTAATTTATTTTACACTACAAATCAATACATGGTGCTATATATCGGAAAGAGCGACAACTCTCGTGTTAAATTTAAAATCGAATATGCCGCGTAATTATGAGTAACCTCAGATTGTTTATATTTAATACACACTGTCACTTTGTGAGGTAAAATGAATTTGTATTCTTGTAAACATTGTAATAACATATATTTTGTACATTACATTACTACTTTCAGTTGATAAATCTTGTGGAGATCAGAACAAATATATTAATTGTTATGGAATAAACAGGTTTACTGTCACAATTGTGATATTTTATTATGTTGTCGGAGATTTTAGTTGAACAGTACAACGCCAAACCTCGATATAGAGAGAAATACACAGGACTTCGACTTATACAGCATTATCCCATACGGATTTCACTAGCTTTTTTATGTCGAAGGAAACTTAGTCTAATGTTGTAAATAGGTGATCAGAAGAATCTGTTGCGTTTGAATAAATATAACTCAACTACAGGCAGCCCATTGTTTTACTTCTGAACAGCGCGACATTTGATAATGAAAGTGTCCATGACACTGTAACTCAAATTGGAAAGGGAACAATTTCATGTGTTACAGACTTACAGTCAATGGAGCGATTAGGAATGCGGAAAGTTGAAAGGTCTAAGTAATACTAGATTATCAACATGAAGAGATATATAAAGTAAAATCAAGATGGTTGCTGATGGCTATGTTTTCCAATGAAATTCAAAAACATTTGATAGCTTCCATCTAGTAGATCAATATCAAGATTAATTTATGAAGTTTGGCGATGATCGGATGAGGGAAGTGGACTGTAGGGTGTGCCAAAGGACTTGGTCATGCAAAGAGTAAAATCCAAGATGGCTGATGGCGGCCATGTTTTTTGGCCGAATGACCCCAAAATGACTCGTTTCCCATCTACATCTCAATATTAAAATCCATGACAAATTTCATGATGATCAGACAAACAGTATGGCATGTAGCCCGTGCTACTGGATTAAATTTTGAAATCCAAGATGGCCGCCATGTTTTTTTGCCGATTGACCCCAAGAATGACTCGTTCCCATCTACATGCCAATGTCAACAGCCACAAGAAAACTAAGATGCATGCATCAGGTCGGCCGTGAACTATCTACCATAGAATTGTTGTAGCTATCGATTATACATTTTGAAACACCTGTCTGTATGTATGTATGTATGTGTGTATGCGTGAATGCATGTGTGTATGTGTTATAGACTCTAACACTGCTCGAATTTGGTATTTAACGTGTCAACTTGACCTCGCTCATAGGCATGTTTCTGGACCTTGACCGATCCGACTAAAAATTTGTGTGTAGGACTACTTCGATCCCGGGAGCAATATGGACGGGTCAAATTTCACGTGGGACCATGTTCTCGAACGTGCTGATATAGGCATGTTTCTGGACCAATTGAACAATAGTTTGGCCAGACGCTGTATATACTGGGTACTGTCCAGATGGAGGCGATCACAAAAAAAATCCCTAACTAGCCCGAACGAAGTCGAGTACATCAGCTAGTTTAATATATATTTTGGACATTTGTCTGTCTGTTTGTCTGTTACCTATGGCCGGGAAAACTGCCGGACAGATTTGACGAAATTTGATACCTAGGGGTAATTATTTCCAGGGAGTATTTTGGACGGGTCAAATCTTGATCCCGACCTGACTTTGACATTCAAAAAGATCAATTCAAGGTCAAATCTGGTAAAACGGAAGTATTTCAACGAAATTTGATACCTACTGTTACTTTTGTCCCAGGAGTGTTTCGGGTGGGTCAAATCATGACCATGACCTGATCTTGACATTCAAAATTGTCAATTCAAGGTCAAATCGGGTATAAAGCCGGGCGGATTTCGACGGGTACTTTTGTCGTGACTTTTGTCCGGGGAGTGTTTTGGACGGGTCAAATCGTGACCCCGACATGACCTTCACCTTTAAAATAGTCAATTCAAGGTTAAATCGCGCATTTCTCCGAAAATCAGAGGGGAACATCCCGGACGAAGTGGGGTCCACGAGCTACTATTATATATTTCTAGATTTAGTTACAAACTAAATACCTGTATATTGTACAAAGAAATGTTTGACAAATATATCTGTATCAATATTACCATACGGGTCATTAAAATAGATACGACGGAAACAAATTTTGAAGGGTGCATGTATCAGGTAAATATTTATATTTCAAATGATGACAGGAATGCAGAAAGTTGGAGTACCTACGTAATACTGGCTATCCGCATGAAGAGATATACATGTATATAAAAACCAGATGAGGGATATGTCTGTACAGTTGCTAAACAATTCAGTCATGCAAAAGTGAATCAAAGAGTAAGATACCAAATTGCTGCCTGTGGTAATGTTTTTTAACGAAATTCGGGAAAATTAGATTACTCTCACCCTGGTTATCCAGAAGATAATTGTGGAATCTGATGACGATCGGACAAGGGGTGTCGTCTGTAGGATCAACCAAATTATTTAGCCATAAAAATAGTAAAATTGAAGATCACCGCTGGCAGTGGTGTCTTCACAAGGACAGTTTGAGAACAAAATATGGCTCACATCTAGCGGTGACCCAAAATATCCACATAAGAAAAAGTTCTCCAATATAAGCTGGCTGCAGGGTGCGCCAATTGATTCAAATTCGAAATTTAGCAGGGTGTACTGCTTGTGGCCATGTTTTCCCCGCAAATTTGATAGACTGATGGACAAAACCACTGAATTCGTTGAATCAATATACATGTATACATGGATTAATTTATATGCATTGTTATACACAGTACTGGTATATAAAGGTACTGAAAATAACTATATTACTAGTATACACAAAATAAACCATATATCATGGCTATGGGTTCTAATATCCGAACATGACAGCTGAGAACTTGGTGTGAATTAAAGAGTGGTGGTTTCTCAAGCATATCTAACCCTCCACGTTAGTAACATGCCATTAAATGTCATAAGTATAATCTAGCTTGAGGACAGAAGTGATCCATAAAACCCCCCTTAATTCAACCAGGTCCTCGCGCGATGTATGATCGATCACATGATGATCTAGGGGGATTAGAATTGATGTATAAAAACAGCACTGCATGTAAATATAAAATAAAATAGTGCTACATCTTATTACAGATTATTGCCACATATAATCAGTGATTATACAGACAGTCTGACAAAATAAAGTTTCAGTGACACTCTATCCGAAGAGGGGAATAATTTCATTTGTTACAGTCAATGGAGCAATTATGAATCTGGAAAGGTAAAATTTCTAAGTAATACTAGATATCGACATGACGCGATAAAATATAACATAAATGCAATATGGCCGCTGGCGACCATTTTTTCCAATGAAATTAAAAAAATATTTGATAGCTCTCATCTGATAGATCAATATCAAGATAAATATGAAGTTTGGTGATGATCGGATGAGTGAAGTGGACTGTGGTCTGTGCTAAACGGTTTAGTAATGCTTAAAAAGATTCTTACCTTAATATTTTTATGTTCACTTTATAAACTTCACTGAGTCATCTTTGTCATGTATTGAGTTTGATATCTTTTGTTAACAGTTTATAAATCATGTATGTCTCATGTTTGTTATTTTAATTTATGTGTTTATTATCATTAAATAAAGTTGCATTCCTTAAAAAGATGCTTACCTCAATGTTTTTATGTTCACTTTATAAACTCCACTGAGTCATCTTTGTCATGTATTGAATTTGATATCTTTTGTTAACAGTTTATAAATTATGTATGTCTCGTGTTCGTTATTATATTATATACACTTTATAGTGTGTTTTCAGAACGAAAACAAATTGAATAAAATCAACAAATTTGTAAATTTAAAAACAATTCAAACGTTGTTGTATTCCATGTCCCAGCCCGGACATATACACCAAATTGCAATAATATTCATTGAGAAACAACGGACCAAACGCTATATAACACCCGTATACATCTTTTATTCCGTATCGGACTCGGGTACATGTTATAGTAGGTACCGAATTGACACACGTCGACTGGGCGAGTTGGCCCTGGGGCGATTAGGCCGATTCCGGCTCATTCTAGAATTTACCGTATGTATCCGTTTACGCGTAGTTTACTTTAGAAAGTTCCGCAATTAATACCGTAAATAGAGCGACCATATTTGACAGAGAATGCCTCTGTTATTGATTATCAAGTTGCTGTACATTAAAAACGACAAATTCACATGCTCGTTCAAGCGCAGTAGTCTATTTTCCCCATGTTAAAGGACATCCACAAATACTAAATAACGCTAACCTACTGCCGAATGTTTGACACGACAACTGTTAACATATTTGGGCTGAATTCATCTGACGCGGTATTATTCCTCAAAATAAACAACAAAACCATCGTTACTTGGAAATGTAGTTTGGGCTAACATTTACATAAATCCTCCAGATCAATTATCCGACACACACGTCAGATGAAAAAGTCACATGAAGTAACCGGCCAAATTGGCCGAAATGACAAATTTCCGATGAATGGCAACAAGCCATATTTCCGACTAAATCCTGAAAAGTTATCCATAATTATGCTGTGGTTAAGAGGTCGATTACTTAGGGCATTACTGTACATGGCTGTACATGATGCGACCAGCTTAAATAAAGTCCCCTTGATGGATGCATGAGGCGCACATATATGTATAATTCTTATAAACTGCATGACGCTGTCGCCGATCAATCAGAAAAATTCACACCCATTATAGAAGCGAGCAACGATTGCGATGACAGTCAGGCTGGATGATTAGCTTTCAAGACATAGGTATCGGATGTCGTTTGTTAAGAGGGGGGTCTGTTAATATTCAATGGGAATTTCCATGCAAATCTCCGGAGCAAAAGTTATATATGAACCAGTCGTTTTTCGTTTGTTAAGAGGGGGGTCCGTTAATATTTAATGGGAACTTCCATGCAAATCTCTGGAGCAAATGTTATATATGAAGCAGTAGTCTGGGAACGAGAGCGAGTATATTATTGAACAGTCATAACATTTATAGAATAATCATAGAACATATGAGAATACTTTCGCCATGTGGCTGACAGCTTCCACTTTATTCGTCTAATACTATTCGTTTTGTTTATCAGAAGTTTGTTTGATTCAATTGTCATATTTTTTAATACAGTATTGGAAATAATTTTATTTCTGGTATAGGAGTTTGCTAGGATTTTTTGTACCAAGCTGGGCGTTTGTAACATTTTGTATGTTACACGGCGTATATAAGGTTAATTTGGAAGTCAATACCCTAGCTAAAATATCCATACTTTATGCGTGGGAAACTAATCCGGGAAGCAATGGCCTATGCTATTTCTTCACGGGCTAGTAGTCCCATAAAGAATACATTATATATTAACCTGTTGGACAGGCCAATACGTGTACCAATCAGATTGTTACACATCTGTTAGGCGTTGTCTTCCAGATTCTCATATATACTTGTTTCAGCCGAGAAGATTTAGTCTCTGATTCAGAACGCTCACTTGATATGAATGTGTAGCGCGAGAAGATGTTGTTGTATTATTCTCCGTGACCGCCTGATGTGAACATGTATATAGTTGTATAAATAAATCTCTTCAACATGTCTGAGAGTGCCAACTTAATGTTAAAGAACCTGTGACCAGCCCTAGAGTGGTATACGTTGCATATGGTCCGATCTCCTCCGTGTCGTATCGTCAATTCGTTCCGTCTTCATCCTGGGTCATCTGGACATCCCGATCTTACATGTAGGTGTGTGTATATCACTTACTGGGTATCTGACATCGTATCTGCACGAGCCAGCTTCTATGGCAAGCCGTTTTCACATTTTTGATTGATTTGAACTTAAGTCCAATTATTTGGACTTAAGTCCAAATAATTGGACTTAAGTCCAAATAATTGGACTTAAGTCCAAATGAATTGGACTTAAGTCCAAATAAATTGGACTTAAGTCCAATTAGCGAATTGATTTGGACTTAAGTCCAAATGAATTGGACTTAAGTCCAATTATTTGGACTTAAGTCCAATTATTGGACGTCCAATTAGTGAATTGATTTGGACTTAAGTCCAATTCATTTGGACTTAAGTCCAATTCATCTGGTTTGAAACGATAGTCCCCTTCTTTGTAATGGTATATTCCTGCAAGTTTTGATTGACAGTCAAACTCCGTACTAACCAGGGCAAGACTAACTCCAAGACTAACTCCGTACGTCCCCTTTGCCATGTGGCTTGTTTTCGGCATGCCGAGATTGAAAATGTTTCGAATCCGAATTGGCATCTTAATAAATGCTAACTGCATGCATGAATGAAGTAAAATTAATTCACGACTTGATTCAATTGTTATTTGACAGCATGTAGTGTAGGCTACACGCAGTTTCGTTTATTGCATTTACTAAGTGTCTTATTTGTATAATTTGCTCGGTTTTCAACTTCTTACAACACGGGCTATTCTTGATAGGATCTGGTCCACATCGAACTGATTCATTATTTATGTTGAGAAAGGTAACAATTAACAAGATCAACAAGAATTAGACCCACATGTAAACGGCCATTTTCCCACAACTCCGCCCTATGAGCAAAACCAGACCTGCTTAATATCTGATGGGGGTGTTTCTTATACAGATGAATTGGACTTAAGTCCAAATGAATTGTACTTAAGTCCAAATACCACATAATTGTTAATTCGGCGAGGAATTGGACTTAAGTCCAAATAGATGAAAATATCGGTATTTGGACTTAAGTGTAATTCATTTGGACTTAAGTACAATTCCTCGCCGAATTCACAATTATGTGGTATTTGGACTTAAGTACAATTCGCTATTTGGACTTAAGTCCAATTATTTGGACTTAAGTCCAATTATTTGGACTTAAGTCCAAATAATTGGACTTAAGTTCAAATCAATCGAAAATGTGAAAACGGCTTGCCATAAGCCTCTGATTCAAATGGGAGTGTCTTGTATTTCGTCTGTATCTTCTCTAGTGCATTGACAAATCGAGATCGTGTCACGACTTAGACTGAGAAACGTTCAGAAATTAAACTGCAACTGATGTCGAGTTTTTTGTCGGCTTATATTGCGAGCCTGGAGCCTGACATGATCGAGATTGAGCGGCGTAATTACCATAATTTGTACCGTATGACAGTCCAAACTCCATGCAGCGCCCTCTACGTTAGCACTGCGATATAGTACTGCCACAAGGGTGGTACTTCGCGGACCGATACATCTATTTTTACAATTCGTAGGAACTACATTTAGTCACCTATTATCTTATTTTGACCACCAAAAGTTTGCAATAATGATAATTCTTTCGGTATTGATACGAACAATATAGACTGAGCTAGACATAGACAATTTTAATCCCAAAACATAAGAACTAAGAACACGTAAGAAATCCTTACTAAATGTCCTTATGGCAGTGATACCTCAGCGGAGCGATGGGAGATAACTCTGCCTGGGGTTTGATGACAGTCTTCGTCATGTAGGATCACACCGCTGCATGTCTTGTTGACAACAGTAGTAATGGTGGGCACTATGGCCCAGTACCCCCAGACATGGGCACTATGGCCCAGTACCCCCCAGACATGGGCACTATGGCCCAGTACCCCCCAGACATGGGACAACAGTAGTAATGGTGGGCACTATGGCCCAGTACCCCCCAGACATGGGCACTATGGCCCAGTACCCCCCCAGACATGGGCACTATGGCCCAGTACCCCCCAGACATGGGCACTATGGCCCATGGGCCATAGTGCCCATGTCTGGGGGGTACTGGGCCATAGTGCCCATGTCTGGGGGTACTGGGCCATAGTTCCCACCCTGAGGATAGATGTTCCTGTCATTGATGTGACATTTCTGATCGAAAAAATGAAAATGGACTTAGAATTATTTTTTTTCAAAAGGAAAATCTCACTTTGGAAAATATCAATTAGCAATCAAGAGTATCTTTTCGATCATTTGGTGGCCCTGAAAAGGGCCGTTTTATTTTTGTTATAGTTTAGAATCCGCCACATTGAACTTCTTTGTTCGCCAAAACTTCAATTGATTTGTCTCCTCGCCTCATCCATATTTCGCATTCACAATAATGCTCGTGGCAAACGTGTGGGATCCACACTAGAGTTATTGATGACTTGAATCTTGGTGTTGATTTGTAGCCGCCTTTGGTAGCATCAAACATGACGATAGGTCGCTGTATAACAGTCGCCGCTAATTCAACCATCAATCTTGATTCAGCCAAAAGTGGTGTGCGCCGTAAATCTTGTGCCGACGCACCAAGTTCGTCACTCTCTGCGTAGTACAGGTCAACTGCCGCATCTCTCAGAATCATCCATCCATCGGTCGTCCCGTAAACCCCGAGGCTGAGTGCCCTCCAAAACAGCGATATTTCTTCACCGTACACTGCTTTACAGTATACCCCACCGCCCATTATCTCGTCAAGATCTGTTATGTTTACAGCAGTCATCTTTGAATGTAGAATAAGTCTGAAGATCCGTCTTGAACATATATCACGATTGCGCGGGCGGTAGAGAAAGCACATAATACTTTGACGTTAAAAATGACAAATGCTCCCTGACGTTGTGTTTCTTTTCAGTGCATTATCTGTTAGTTTCACCATTTCGATATGATATAGATTAAATTCATGATAGTATATGCAATTAATTAAGATATTTTAACATATGAATTCATCTTCGTTCATAAACGATGACCAAGTAAAGTTATCAATTGTAATGATGAAGAAAAATGTTCAGTATGTTTTCTTGTGTTCAGTTTTATGTATAAAATATGTACATTTCCAAAACCAAAAACTAGAAAAACATTCCATATTTGCCTAACGAGGTAACAAATATATCAATCATGTGTACCAAATAATAGATAATGATCTAACGAAATAAAAAACATTTGTTTGATCGCTATGCAATAATGATCAAGAAAAATATGAATGCTGATCCGTCTCTGAAAAAACACAACGCCAGGAAACATTTGTCAATTTTAACGCCAAAGTATTATGTGATTTCATTGACGCCCGTGTAACAATCTTGTGTTCAGTTTTATGTATAAAATATGTACAATTCCAAAAACAAAAACTAGAAAAACATTCCATATTTGCCTAACGAGGTAATAAATATATCAATCATGTGTACCAAATAATAGATAATGATCTAACGAAATTAAAAACATTTGTTTGATCGCTATACAATAATGATCAAGAAAAATATGAATGCTGATCCGTCTCTGAAAAAACACAACACCAGGAAACATTTGTCATTTTTAACGTCAATGCGACATGTGATTTCATTGACGCCCGTGTCAAATGTATAAAAATATTTTCGAATTTGATCAACGTTACATTGCATTGCTATCAAAGATGGATCCGTTAACAGAATTTCTTCAGAGTGAGATATACAGTAATCCTGTTGCACAGAATACATATGCGGCACCACAGTCTACAGGCCAAGCTAATACGACAATGACTATAGGTGGTGATACACTCATTTTAAAAGCGATTTTAGATGAACTGAGATGTCTTCGCAGGGATATTGACGTGAAAACACAAGTAACGCATCAAGAAGTAAAAGTGAATCTTCGTTTCGTTGCAGAAGAGATAGATATACCAATCAGGGTTCATGATGTTCAGAGATCGAAAGAACAGAAACAGATAAAAAAAGAAAAAATATTGGCGGCGAAAGAAAAAGAACCTAAAAGTATCATGAAGCCTTCTACTGAGACAAAAGTCAGATTTCGTCTTCCTTGTAAAGAATCTAAAGATACAGAGAAAAGTGATGAATTCGCAAAAGCTATTGGTTCTCATGGGAAAGATATGTCAAGATATAAGAAAAACACAAAACGATGTTAAAGTCAGATGATAATTTTAAAACGGCCCTTTTCAGGGCCACACACATTTCCCAAAAGGTTACTCTTTCATTGCTGAAAAAAATCAAAAACACGATTGTTCTATTTATATTTTATTCAACAACAAATATTTGCAAGTATATTTTGTTTTAAATTATTCGTGGCGTGATTTTTTCAAAACAAAACATAGGGTACAAAGAACATTATTAGTTCTTAAGCAATGCTAAAAGTTTTTCTTTTTGAAAAAATTGGTTGGTCCTGAAAAGGACCGTTTTTGTTTTTGGCCCTGAAAAGGGCCGTTTTGTATGGCATCAAAGTTCACGCCACGATTTTCTTTTGAGACTTTTGCTTTTGTTCCAACGCTGTTGTTTTTTGCATATTTGCATAACCAGTTTTGCACTGGCGGTTACTTCTTTTGCGTGTCCGGCCCGCATTATCTGGGGTGTTAGCCCTATCGTTCCTCTTAGTATAGACATCAACGGTTCGGGGATTTCGGACATCTTTGAATGCAGAATAAAAATTGTTCACGGCCGTGTTTGAACATATATCACGATTGCGCGGGCGGTAGAGAAATCACATGTCACGTTGGCATTAAAAATGACAAATGTTTCCGGGCGTTGTGTTTCTTTACAGTGCATTATCTGTTAGTTTTACTATTTCGATATGTTATAGATTAAATTCATGATAGTATATGCAATTAATTAAGATGTTTTAACATATGAATTCATCTTCGTTCATAAACGATGACCAAGTAAAGTTATCAATTGTAATGATGAAGAAAAATGTTCAGTATGTTTCTTGTGTTCAGTTTTTATGTATAAAATATGTACAATTCCAAAACCAAAAACTAGAAAAACATTCCATATTTGCCTAACGAGGTAATAAATATATCAATCATGTGTACCAAATAATAGATAATGATCTAACGAAATTAAAAACATTTGTTTGATCGCTATGCAATAATGATCAAGAAAAATATGCATGTTGATCCGGTTCTGAAAAAACACAACGTCAGGAAATATTTGTCAATTTTAACGCCAAAGTATTATGTGATTTCATTGACGCCCGTGTAACAATCTTGTGTTCAGTTTTATGTATAAAATATGTACAATTCCAAAAACAAAAACTAGAAAAACATTCCATATTTGCCTAACGAGGTAATAAATATATCAATCATGTGTACCAAATAATAGATAATGATCTAACGAAATTAAAAACATTTGTTTGATCGCTATGCAATAATGATCAAGAAAAATATGCATGTTGATCCGGTTCTGAAAAAACACAACGTCAGGAAATATTTGTCAATTTTAACGCCAACGCGACATGTGATTTCATTGACGCCCGTGTCAAATGTATAAAAATATTTTCACTTTTTCAGTGAACTTCATTCATTATGCCGTCGTTAAAGAAATTTATCAAGAAGTTATGGAGGAAGAGAGATTCAGAGGAGACGAAAATAAGAACATATAGGAAATGGCAGGATTCTCCTGAACAAAAGGTGGTACAGAAACAGATGCTAAGAGATTTTCTGGCTCGGCGACGACCATCGCCTGAAGTATGCGATCAAGCAATCAAGAATCAAGAATCAAGCAATCTTGATCTCGTGGAGATCTTGTCACAGATCTCGAAGAAAGATCTGTGCAATGCAGCAATTGACAGCTTCGCTCAGGCTGCTGCGGCGCACAGATCAAATCCTACTTGGTCTGTGACAATTAATCCCAACGGGATATATCCTGATTTGGCAGAATTTTTATGAATTCTGGAAAAGAAAAAACGGCCCTTTTCAGGGCCACCCACATTCCCCAAAAGGTTACTCTTTCATAGCTGAAAAAAACAAAACACGATTGTTCAATTCATAATTTATTCACACAACATAATTTTCAAATGTTTGTATCGATTCGTTTATCTGTTTTTGGAATGTAGAATGGTCTCAGCTTCTTTTTCTTGGAAGTTTTCTTGGAATTTTCAAAATCTGGATGTTTATCTTCAGATTTGTTCTGTGAATCATTCGTAGGATCAACAGGTCGGGGTTGTTTGAAAACATCTGATGTTGTAGACATCTCTTCAGTTTTGATATCTGCATTTTGTTCTTGTATTGTTACTGCTTGTAGACATTTTTGTATAGTTTTCACATTTTTTTTGTCGCCGAAATCTGTTTTACAATGGAAGGACCAATGGGATTCTTGTCCACATTTGTAACAGTAACCATATGGCGGTTTCCAATTTTTATCAGCTTTGTTTTTCTCTTGTTTCTCTTGCCATTGCATTTTGTTACAAAGTTTAAACAAATTGGCAGAGATCTGTCTCATTTCGACAAGATTATCTTGAATTTTTCTAGTCTGTGGCTGTGTAGATTTTTTTGAATCTTCTTTATGTAGCTCAATATAGCTCTCTTCAATAACTGCAGGCCTTGGTCTTTTTATAACAATATCTTCTTCGCTGGCGGCGTCGTCTGAAACAGGTCTTTTAATTCTCTTAAACATTTTTGTCTTGAGTTTTGTCAGCAAAAAATATTGCGACTGGCTTCTTCGGAGTTGAAGTGTAAAGTGTAGAATTACATCTGCTTTTATAGCATTTTCATCGCGAATGCTATAAAAGCTATAAAAGCAGGTGTAATTCTACACTTTACACTTCAACTCCGAAGAAGCCAGTCGCAATATTTTTTGCTGACAAAACTCAAGACAAAAATGTTTAAGAGAATTAAAAGACCTGTTTCAGACGACGCCGCCAGCGAAGAAGATATTGTTAGAAAAAGACCAAGGCCTGCAGTTATTGAAGAGAGCGATATGGAAACTGATAAGGTAGAAAGTGAAGAGAGCGATATGGAAACTGATGAGGCAGAAAGTGAAGAGAGCGATATGGAAACTGATAGGGCAGAAAGTGAAGAGAGCGATATGGAAACTGATGAGGCAGAAAGTGAAGAGAGCGATATGGAAACTGATAGGGCAGAAAGTGAAGAAAGTTCTAGTGATGGGCAGATTGGACGCGGTCGAAGACAGAATAGAGAAATTGGTGGGAAGAGAAAGAGAAGTCTGGCTAGAGAGCGTGTTGTGTTCAATCCAACAAAATATTTCAAAATGGAGCTGAACTCGGAGAAATTTTCCAGAAAATTTAAATCAGCATCACGACAATTTGGTGTGAAATTCGAGAAATTTACAGATCCAATCGAAAACATTCCAGAGATATTTGAGAAGTTGACAGAAGAATTGAAACAGAAATGTTCAGCAAATGAGAAGACAAGAATCAGAGTTACGATAAATCATCCAGGACTTGATATGAGCATTTTCATTCCATTCACAAAAGCCAGTGAATTGAATGGTGGGACACTCATGGATAATATTCAAAATGTGGTTCAATCAAATGCAGCCTTTACAATTCATGACGGTGCACTCAATTTCGAAATCTTCGTTACAGATATTCCGGAAGGTGGTACACGACACTCACTACATTATGGACCATTTGCAGACAAGAACAAGCTGACAAAAGTAAAAAGAAGTATTGTCCGGATTGAAAATGCTGATGATGTTATGTGTATGGCAAGATCTATTGTCGTCGGAATGTGTAAGGCAGATAGTGATGGATCTGCGTGCTGGTCAAAGATATGGAAAAGAATAAGACAATCAATATACACAGCACAAACAGATGCAGCAAAAAATCTACTCAACCGTGCTGGCATTCCACACGATACAGTTTGCAGTATCAATGAGTTCCACAAGATTCAAGAAATATTGTATCCAGAATATGTTGTGAAAATTCACAATGAATTTGCTGGCGCTGGATTTCTATTTGAACCTGCAGAAATGTGTTCGGATAGCAAATGTGTACACATCTACTACAACAACAATCACTTCGACACCATAACATCAATCAAAGGATTTCTAGGCACCAGCTACTACTGCGAATTCTGCGACATTGGATTCCATATGCGTGGCGATCATCGATGCAGATTTGTTTGTGCATGCTGGTCATTGACACAGTGTAATTTCACAAATTGGGTGAAGTGTAGAACGTGTCGACGATCATTCAGAAGTAAATCATGTTTCGACAACCATTTGAAGACGGAAGGAAAACAGAAAAGAAAAATATGTGATTTGGTTCAACTATGCAACAATTGTGATGAAGAAATTCTCATCAATAAATCAAGCAGACATATATGTGCGGGGTTGAAGAAATGCAAACATTGCAAAGAAATCGTTGAAGCAGATCACAGGTGCTACATTCCAAAATATGAATCACCGGAAAAGAAACCTGCAAAGATTCCATATGTATTCTTTGACTTTGAATGCAGACAAGACACAGGTGTTCATATTCCAAACTTCTGTGTTGCACATACCGCTTGTGGAGATTGCATGTGCAAACCAATCGAAGAAAAATGTGAAACATGCGGACCGGATTCCAGAGAATTTGTATTCAAGGGTGACAACGTTTTAACAGACTTCACAAACTGGTTATTCCACCAAGATCACAAAGGATGTGTTGCAATAGCACATAATGCTCAGGGATACGATGCACAGTTTCTACTTCAAGCACTCATACAAAGTGGAATTCATAAACCAGAACTGATCATGAATGGAAACAAGATTCTCAGTTTAAAATGCAACAGCGTGAAAGTTATTGATTCTCTGAGTTTTCTGATGATGCCGCTTTCAAAGTTTCCACAAACTTTTCAGCTGAATGAGATGGCGAAAGGACACTTTCCACATTGGGCGAATTCACCAAAGTTTCAAAATTACATTGGACATTACTTGGCTTCTGATTACTACAAACCAGACGTGATGAGCGTGGAAAATCGAGAGAAATTCTTTGAATGGTACAATGAGAAAATAGAAAATTACGTGATATTCAACTTCCAAGAAGAGAGGAGAAGTACTGCAAATCAGACGTGGATATTCTTCGCCGTGGATGTGGAAAATTCAGGAAATACATATTGGAAACAGAACAGATTGACCCGTTCATTGAGTCAATAACATTGGCGCAAGTTTGCAATTTGGCATGGAGGAAGAATTCAATGCCAGAGAAAACAATTGGAATCATTCCAGATGGTGGATACCCATGTGCTAAAAACTATTCCATGAAAGCGATACGTTGGCTTCAACATATATCATTGTCACGTATGATAACAATCAAGCATGCTTTGAATGGAGGAGAAATCAAGATTGGTGGACACTACGTCGATGGATATGAGGAAGCCACAAGAACAGTTTTTGAGATGAATGGATGTCTGTTTCATGGATGTCCAAAATGTTACAACAACAGACAATACAAGAATCCCTATACGATGCTCACCATGGAAGAATTATATACAAGAACTCAACAGAAGAAAGATGAACTGGAAAGTCTTGGTTACAGAGTTGAATCAATTTGGGAGCATCAGATCGACGAAAGAATGAAATCGGATGTGAAATTCAAACAACAAATGGAATCTTTCTACAAACATCGAGACCCCATTTTGCCAAGAGAAGCATTGTTTGGTGGACGTACAAATGCCATCAAATTGTACGAGGAAATTGATCAAGATTCCACAAAAGAAATCAAGTTCATCGATGTGTGTTCGTTGTATCCATTTTGCAACAAATATAAATTCTACCCTGTTGGACATCCAGAAATTTTGAGCCAAGAGCAGATCGATCAAGAACACATTAGAGACTATGCGGGGCTTGTTAAATGTACAATTTTACCACCATCGAAATTGTATATTCCAGTTCTACCGATTCATTGTAACAAGAAAATGGTTTTTACTCTGTGCAACACTTGTGCCATCAATGAGAACGAGGCATGTAACCATTCAGAAGATCGAGCTATAACCGGAGTGTGGACCACGCCAGAATTATTCAAAGCAATGGATGTTGGCTACAAATTACTTGATGTGTACCAAATTTGGCATTGGACAGATTGGACAGATGAAATATACAAATCCTATATCGACAAACATCTAAAGATCAAACAGGAATGTAGTGGTTATCCATTTGGTGTTGAGACAGAAGAACAGAAACAAAAGTTTGTACAGGATTATTATGCAGCTGAGGGTATAAAATTGGAGAACATCGAGAAGAATCCAGGAAAACGCCAAATATCTAAAATTATGATTAATTGTATATGGGGTAAGAATGCACAAAGAAATCTTATGTCAAAAACAGAGTATGTGGATAAACCATCACGTTATTTTGAATTGCTTACTAGTAACAATATAATTGTTCAAAATGTTACACTTCTTGATGGTGACAAATTCATTCTGGTAAATTATGTTGATATTTTAGATAATATTGAACCTCATCATTCAGCAAATGTTGTTGTTGCTTCTTTTGTTACAGCGTATGCAAGATTACAATTGTATAAAGTTTTTAAAAAACTTGGAGATAGAGTGCTGTATTTTGATACAGACAGCTGTATGTATGTCAGTGATCCATCAAAGAAGAACATCAAAACTATCGAAGGAAGATTGGGGAAATGGAGCGACGAACATCCAGATGCAAAGATTGTCAAATTTGTTGGACTTGGGCCAAAGAACTACGGATATGAATACATCAAAGATGGGAGAAGATACACCAAATGTAAGGTAAAAGGTATCACTCTTGATTACAGCACAAGTCAAAAAGTTAATTTTGAAACAATGGTACAATGTGTTAATGATCGTGAAAATTTCAAAACTGTTGTTGAGTATCCTTCCAGAATTAAAAGACAAAAGAACCATCAACTAATTAGTGAGTGTCAAACCAAAACTTTCAGATCGGTGTACACAAAACGAAAACTCGTCAATGGTATTCACACATATCCATACGGATGGAGATGTTGAGTCATTTCATGTCAAGATGTTGACAGGAGTAGTACCTCCAGAAATTGCTGAGAAGATTTATGGATATTTGGTGGCACAGTCAACACTTATTCCAGAGATAAAGAAGGAATTACAAGAAGTCTGGTTTGAAAGAGAAAAGAAAGCAATACTACGATGCTGTGATGTCGACGAATGTTTACAGAGATTGGACTATCTTGAGACAAGTATATTTTCTCATTTCTCTCAAAACTATATTAAATCATTTATTAAATTCAAAACATTTTTTCTCATTGAAAGAATATCTGATTTTTGGCTATTTGGTGGTGATCAACACCATTTAGATTTAGAAACTTTTGATGAACATGACTATATTCATTATACAAAGTATGAAGATCATTATCCTCTTGCTAGTGGAACCTTTAAATCAGTTCCTAGGATCTATGGGTATTTGTTAACAAAAAAAATGTCAACATATGCAAAAATTCAAAACATTATAGGGGATGATTTTTTTATTTACAGAACAAACAGAAGAATAGAAGACTATAATAATTGGATTATTGAAATGTATGGAAATATTTACAGCTTTGGAGATTTCTCTTTAAAAACTAAATTCACACGTCGTTAAGTTCACTCTCTGATTAGGCATCAAAGTGACAACATGGAAGAATCTTTACTTTTCCAACATCCGTGTAATTTCTTTATCAGCGGACCTAGTGGATCAGGTAAAACAGAATTTGTTAAAAAAGTTATTGAATTTAAACACGATTTATTCCAAACACCACCAAAGAAAATAGTTTGGTGTTACAAAGAATGGCAAGACACATACAATCGTATAAAAGAAATTGATAACGTTGAGTTTATCGATGGCATTCCAGACGATGATGAGGAAATTGTATCAGATAAATCATTTCCTCATCTTGTTGTTTTCGATGACATGATGGGGGAACAAGATGAAGACAAAATAATGCTTTGGTTTACTAGAAAAGGTCATCATCGAAATGCTTCAATAATTTACATTACTCAAAACATGTTCCAAAAATCAAAAAGTAGCAGAACTATAAGTTTGAATGCACACTACATGGTTTTATTTCAAAGCGTTCGAGATAAAAATCAAATAAAAGTTTTGGCTCATCAAATGCAAACCAATCATTTGAAACAAGCATACGAAGATGCAACTTCAATAAATCATGGATATATTTTAGTAGATTTTCATCCTAGAACAGAAAATTATTTGCGAATTAGAACTGATATTTTCCATAAATGGTTGACAGCTAATGACCGAGGTCCTGTCATTTATTCAAAAGTATAAATTCAGTTGTTGTTACTTTTTTCATTTTAGAACCATGTCGTCCACCGAGATGTTTAGTCATGATGAACTGTCACAAATTATAAATTTCTTCACTTTTGCAGCTGAATTATTTCTTGAACATGATTGGAAATTACCATCACAGACAAAAAAGTTTTTTCAGAGAAATAAAAATGTTCTTAAAAAAATCTCTGATCGATCAACTGATATGGAAACAAAACGCAAATTAATTTTACAACGAGGTGGTAGTGGGTTCCTTGGGGGAGTTTTAATTAGAAGTCTTTTGAAAAATTAATTTGAACAAACTGGTAGACAATCTAAAAGTAAATCAAAGGTTTCTCCAAAACGTTCAAAGATTACACTGATGCAAACACAACAAAGGGGTAATCAAAAAGAATCTAAACGTAAAACAAAGCTTTCTCTAAATCATTCAAAGTTTACACCGATGCAAACTCAACAAAATCAACATTCTAAATTTACACCTATACCTTCTCAGCAGAACCCTCAACATCAACCGTTACAAAAAAAACCAGTTATTGATCTTGAATTTTCTAAATTTATGCCGTTGTCTGATGCATCGAAATCGGCATTCGAAGCTTTAGAATGGTTCAATCAGAAAAGATAAAAGATGAAACATATAATTTTTCTGCTCATTTTGAGACAACTACTTAGACTGTGAAGATGCCTTCAAAAACTAAGAGCCGGAAAGTACCGCTGATAAAAAAATATGGGGAGTTGATTGTTGCAATGAGTAAAGTTCCATCTGCATATAAAAAGAAAATGATCAACGATGCTCCGAAAAAAGTGATGGATTGCATTTCAGAATGTTGTCAAAATCTTTTAAAAGGTAATGTAAAACTGAATGAAGCTCAGAACCGCAAGTTACATTCGAAGCGTAAACATATCAGATATCTTGCAGACAAGAACAAACCTTTGCAACAAAAGAAGAAAATTTTGAATCAAAAAGGTGGCTTTTTACCATTATTATTTCTTGCTCCATTGATTAGCAAAACATTAGGTGCAGTTGTTAAAAATATTTTGTAAAAACTAAATCTCAAATAAATATGAAGAAAATGGTTATTGTACCATTCAGAATGTTGGAAGATTTCAAACAATGGAAAATGACAGAAATGAATAAACCTCAATTACCTCCTGATCCTGCAATTTCAAATGTTTCAGATTCTTACAAAGAATTGAAATCAGTTTATGATAAAAATATTTCTGAATCAGAAAAGTCACAGTTATTTGGAGAAAATTTGTACAAATTGAAAACTTCACAAAAATCTTTAAATTCAAAATTCAGTTTACCTGAACAAAAGTTATCTGAAAACTTTGGGAACATGAGTGAACATATATTGGAAAGTGTTCCATCTAAACTTCGTGGTAAAGCACAACAAATTTTAACATTGTTGTCAACTAATCCTAAACTTAGATGGGATGATCGTGGACAATTAATTTATGGAACAGAAACAGTTACTGGATCAAATATAATTGATTTGATAAACGATGTTGTTCGTCACCGAAAAGGTTTTGACCCAGTTGGTTATGAAACATTCCTACGTGGATTGGGGGAACTTAATGTACCACAAGATTATATAGGTAACAGGAATCGATGGTTGTGGATACAAAGACATTTAAAAGGTCACACTGGTGATGAGTTTCATACACCTCATGCGACTCCTAGCAGTGGCAAGTCAAGAAAACGTTCAGTTGATATTTTCACACCTCAAAGTTTTCCTAAAACCAGAAAATCTATTTTGAAAGAATGGTCCCCACTTACATAAAATTTGACAAACTTCTAACTGAAATTTACTACAATCCAAAAGAAGTTGGTGGTTTCAGTGGAGCAAATCAACTTTTTAAAAATGCGAAAGAAACAAATAACAAAATTAAACTTTCAGATGTTAAAAAATGGTTACAATGGCAAAAAACATATACTTTGCACAAACCAATTGTTCGGAAATTTCGCAGACGTAAAACTATTGTTGCAGGAATTGATATTCAGTGGCAAGCTAATTTGGCAGATTTGCAAACTTTGCAAAAGCACAATGACAATTACAGATATTTACTTTGTGTTATTGATGTGTTCTCAAAATTTGCATGGGTTGAAAAAATTAAAGACAAAACTGGTAAAACTTTAGTTAAAACATTTCAGAAAATTCTCAAATCATCAAAACGAAAACCAGTTTCATTTCAATCTGACAAAGGTTCCGAATTCAAAAATAAATTATTTTTACAATTTTTGAAATCTAAGAAAATTCATTTTTTCACAACAGAGAATCCAGAGACAAAAGCAAGTATAGTTGAACGTTTTCAACGGACATTGAAAACAAAGATGTGGAAATATTTTACACATAATCAAACTTTGAAATACAATGATGTTTTGCACGATTTTGTGAATTCTTACAACAAAAGTTTTCATAGAAGTATTAAGATGGCACCAGTTTTAGTAACTCGAGAAAATGAAATTGAAGTTTCCAGAAATCTTTATGGAAAGTTAAAAACGAAAAAAGATAAGATCTTGAAAGTTGGAGATTTTGTTAGAATAAATAAAACAAAGAGAACTTTTGATAAAGGATATCTTCCAAATTGGACAAAAGAAATTTTCAAAATTAGTAGAGTTTGTAAAAGTACACCATTAACTTACAAATTAGTAGATTTAGATGGTGAAAACATCGCAGGATCATTTTATGGTAAAGAAATTCAACATATAAAAGATAATAAAGTTTACGAAATTGAATCAGTTGTTGGTAAACGTTCAAGAAAAGTTGCTGGTAAATCAGTTAGAGAAATTAAAGTTCATTGGGCTGGTTATCCTAAAAAATTTGACAGTTGGATTCCTGCCACAAATTTGGTATAAAACTTTTAACATGGCTCAAAATGGTTCAGTTGATCTGGATGTTCCATCACAATTTCAAATCTGTGGAGAAAAAATTGCAAAAAATCAAGTAACATATTTTACACAAATTATTATAATTGTTGGTATAATCGCTACAGCAATTGTTCATTTAAGTTTACAAAGTGAAAATAACGAACTGTGGTTAATTTTACTCAGTAGTTCTTTGGGATACATTTTACCAACACCGCGTTTGAAATATTTGAAAAATCAGTCGACAGAAATTTTGAAAGTATGAATTCTTTCTACATTACAATTCCGAGCGACAGTTCAATGGTAATGTATCCAAACAATACTCAATGTTGTTTTACTGTACAATTACCAAAACCAATTCAAATTGATAAAGAAAAATGGGAAGTTGCATTAGTCGAACTGATAACACCTTCAGAAACATACAATGTTACAGGGGATTCGTGTAAATTCAATTTGATTACAACTGATGCAATAATACTGTCTGTTCTTCAAAATCGTTTTGAAGAAAAGATATTTACGAGACCTGATGGCGTTCGTGCAATTGAAATACAGATACGCGAAGGTTCGTATACCTCTGCGACAGATTTACTTGATACAATGCAAGATGTAATTGATGAAACACTTGGAGAAGCAATGCAAAACGAATACGGATTTCACATCAAGTACTCAAAAGTTACAAAACGTGTGAAAATTATTCGCAAGAGTTTAAGTATCCCAAAACTAGGAATTGAATTACCACAATGTCTTTTGCACAAGTTGGGTTACAAAACTGAAAACGCTTCTGAAGATTTTTATTCAAATAGTAGATTTCCGTTTGGTGTAGATTTGTTTGTTGGTCATAATCAAATGTTTGTTTATTCTGATATTGCCGATTTCACAATTGTTGGAAATGTTGAAGTACAAATTTTACGAGTTGTTTCTTTCAGAATTAAAAGAGATATCGACGGATTACATGTAAAACATGAATTTTTAAATTTACATTATGTTCCAGTTTCAAAGTCATACTTTGACAAAATTAGTGTAAATATAAGTGGCGACACAGGAGAATCAATTCAGTTTATTGGTGGTAAGTCTTTGGCGAAGCTGCATTTCAGAAAACGAGAGGAGTTCTAAAAACAATGTTTCCCGTGTATAGAGGTGTACCACGGCAATATGGTAACGGTATTGGTTCAATTTTCAAATCACTTATGAGATCTGCTGTACCATTTCTAAAACCGATTGGTCGGACAGCTTTACAACTTGCGAAAAAACACACTTTTGGTGTTGCAGATGAAATTATTAATCAAGGTAAAAGTCCGAAAGAAGCGTTGATGTCTGAAGGTAAAAAAGCTTTAAAATCTTTTGGCACACAAGCTAAAAATCAAATTTTGAACTCGAGACAAAAACCTAGAAAAAGAGTAGCGAATTCAAAAATGAATCATTCAGCTGTCAAACGCCGAAAAAGTCAGTCGAAAAAACATCCTAGCAGTCGAGCTCTTGATATTTTTGATTAATCATGGCACAAATGGTAAATGGATCATGCGAATGCAATAAATCGGAACTTGATATAACACATGTTCCACCAACGGTGGCTACAATGTCAGAATCGCAGTGGATCGAAAATCATCCGATTGCACCGCTGAATAATTCTGCTCCGATAGAGTTTGTCATACCATCTCAAACCGAAAAGTGGACAGATATTAACCAATCTTATCTTTATGTGAAATTCAAAATTACAAAAAAAGATGGAACTAATTTGCTAGCTGGTACGGAATTAGCACCTGTTAACAATTTCTTTCATAGCATGTTCAGCAGTATCGATGTTTACTTGAACAACAAATTGATAACTTCGAATTCTGACACTTACCCATACCGAGCATATTTCAAAAATCTGTTGGGATACTCTCCAGAATATAAAGATAATCAATTAGCAAATTTAGAAATGTGGTATGGCGATACAGCAGAACAATTTGAAGAGAATACCAAAGGTGGTGGCAATGCTGGATTAACTTCTAGAGAAAGTTTGATCGGTGGTAGTAAAATTGTTGAACTATGTGGACGCTTACACACTGATCTGTTTCTTCAAGAAAAATATTTACCAAATGGAATTGAAATTCGTATCAGATTAAACAGATCACCATCAAAATTTTGCCTCATTGGCGCCGAGGATGGACAAATTGTTTTCGAATCAGCAGTGTTCCATGTCAGAACAGTTAGTCTCTTTCCAGCGGTCTCAAATAAATTAAATCAAGAAATTGTCCAGTCAAAAATGAAAATACCTATCAGACGAGTAGAAATAAAAACTTTCACAATTAGTACTGGACTTAGATAAAAAATTGAAGACCACTTATTTCAAGGACAATTACCAAAGAGAATTTTTATTGCGTTGGTCGAAAATAAAGATATGAATGGAGATTTGGGTACCAATCCATTCCACTTCAAACATTTCAGTTTGAATAAATTGGAAGTTAGTCAAGACGGTCATACAATACATAACCGTCCATTTGAACCAAACTTCGCAACAAAACAATGTCTCAGATCATATTTATCTTTGTATCAATCTTTAGGAATGTTTGGTGTTAACAAATCAATTGGCATTAATTTAAAAGAATATATGAATGGATATTGTTTGTGGGGTTTCGACTTGACACCGGACCAAGGAAGTGACGAGGGACATCTACATCCTATAAAGACAGGGAACCTGCGTTTGGAGCTTCAGTTCTTGACAGCTCTCACTACAGCCGTCAACGTTTTGGTGTATGCTGAATTCGACAGTGAAATAGAGATCACAGCTTTGAGAGAAGTGCTTACTGACTATTAGGATGGATTTCACATCACAGCTATGGAACTACTATGAAGAACACCAACGTTCACAAAACTTTGCTCCGAGATGGAACCTGATCTTGGACACACTCAACAACGCTATGATTGAAGAACTACAAGAACTTATTCGCAAGGAAGTGTCAGCAAACTGTGAAGGATGTAAAATAGAACATCCTAGTCAACGTGAACATGTTCTGTGTTTGTCTCTACAACTGATGATTGGACAAACCAGTTTATCGACTTAGCGCTGATTAAACTTGACATATACAATGTTATGGAAAGATGGTTCCCGAAGCTGATGTGGTTAAACCCACACTGCAAGGAGAAGTTCGAAGCATTCATCATGTATGATCATCTGAGAAACAGTTTGGAGCTCAACCGCAAAAAATTCGACGCAGAGTGGACTCTGATGTGGTCACAGCGAGTCAAAGAGAATTACAACGATGCAGACAGCTGAACTTCAATATATTCTGGACAACTCCTGGTTGTGTAAACTTAACACACATGTTTGTGCTAGAGATCTGTTACCAGAGAAGAAACCACAGCATATTCAAGCATATATTGTGAACACGCACTCATCGGATCAGCCAGGAGAACACTGGACATTGATGTTATTCAAGGGAAGATCAGCTGTATACTTCGACTCATTTGGACTACCACCACCGAGACGATATATGTTACCATTCATAAAAAGGAACTCATCAGCATGGACTATGAATACAACACGATATCAACATCGTGCGACAAATGTGTGTGGATTATATTGTATATTCGCACTCCACCACATGATGAAAGGAAAGAGGATGAAAATATTATTCAATTCTCGGGATTTCTTCAAGAATGACAGAACAATAGTTCGATGGTTTGGAAAGCACTATGGTCGATTATACAGAAAAGCAAATTTGCTGTTGAATTAAACTTCACCAGGACATCGACGGCTGATATACATACAACGCAAAGAAGACGACGACCAGATAACAACGAATGTGTCAACAACTCCACAAAATAGACTCTTTTTGTTATTGATTCAGCGTAGGATGTTGTAGGATGTTCAATTAAGTTTCTTCAAATCTGAGACCTTGTTTTGTACATAAATTATTGTTCTTTTTTAATATTATTGATGTATAATAATATATTATTGTTCATTGTTCTTGTTCTTGTTTTTGAAAAATAAAATGATAAATTTCAACAAAATCGTTTTCACTGTAGGACCCCCACCATTTGATTCTGTTCGTGTCGATGTGTCATCTCTGGTCAGAATTATACAAACTTTAAATTAGTAATGAAAAAATGTCTAAGTCCATTTTCATTTTTTCGATCAGAAATGTCACATCAATGACAGGAACATCTATCCTCAGGGTGGGAACTATGGCCCAGTACCCCCCAGACATGGGCACTATGGCCCAGTACCCCCCAGACATGGGCACTATGGCCCAGTACCCCCCCAGACATGGGCACTATGGCCCATGGGCCATAGTGCCCATGTCTGGGGGGTACTGGGCCATAGTGCCCATGTCTGGGGGGTACTGGGCCATAGTGCCCATGTCTGGGGGGTACTGGGCCATAGTGCCCACCATTACTACTGACAACTACTGATTGTTTGGAGTCTGTCATGCCGCTGTCTCGTTGACAATTATTGTTTCTTAGGGACCTTCCTGATGTGAGCTTTAACTATTCGCTTTCGCCCACATCGTCCCACGACCCATACCGTGCTACGATCGATATTGGCACATGGAGAATTGTGTCTAAATCTTTAAAGAAATTGTGACATGTGTTTTCTGTTTTCAATGAAGCGATTTTCATAGGACATGCCACCCCGAACGTTGCGAAATCAATACTGGAATTATCGGCCATGAATACGAAAAAGATACATTGCTGGATTTGGAGTCCTACCCTGTCGTAAGAAAGAAGTGTTCAATGTAATGTGTTTACAATCGTTATTGTGTTTATAAGGTGTTCGATTTCGGAAGACTTGTTTTAAGCTTTGTGTGGTATGTGTGCATGTATTTAAAATAAACTGTTTAAGCAAATTATTTGTGAAGATAGAAGAAATCCCTTTGTCCCGGTGCATCACATATACAGGGGCCATATATCCAAATAATGTTGACAGTGGACCTCTCTTTTAAAGACTCCGTCGGTCACGGTCCGGGGCCAGTACTTCGTGCATGACCTTCATATAAAATAGATACCCGACAAAGTGTGACTCTCATAAACGCTGCGTTTACGACATAAACGCGGCATTTACGGTATAAACGTGGTGTTTTCGATATAATCGCGATGTTTACGTTTCGTGGCGCGAACATTGGATTGTAGGCGTTTAACTCAATGCTGCATCAAATATATAACCCGTCACAACATACCGAATGAGCATGTCACACCAGGGGGGGGGGGTCGCGGATTTTTTTTTACATATATAGGGCGAAAAAAATGTTTTTGCCCCACTCGGGGACCCACCACCCCTCTACCTGCAATTTTTTTCTTTTTTTTTCCGCCAAATTTTTGGGACCCACCCCCAAAATCTTACAAAAAACATAACATATAAACCAAATCATAGCCTAGCAAAGAATTGTTCCGTTTCTTATTATTTAATACTATTCCCAGCATTTTAATAATCCTCTAAACTGCTCTAAAGGGAGATAATTCTATTAGTATAAAATGTGGAAATGCTGAATGCATGCACTTAAAAACATTGGGCATAATGCCCTAAAACATAATAATTATGAGGTAATACATGTCCTGATATCCTCAATAACTCCATATTATTTTATATAACAATAGTATAAGATGTTTTAGAGCCAAGGCCCAATAGTAATACTGTAGTAATAGGGGTAGAACAAATTTCATCTCCCCTATTTCTGTGATATATATCTGCACATTGGTATGATGGGACCCAACGAAAGTCACACTCACAGCAGATTACAGTCTAAATACATGTATGTATGTCATGTTGGTGTGCAGATTGACATATACCAATATTAGTGAAGAATTGTTAGTATTATTAACTTATTATCAGAGTATAAAGTTTAGTTTAAAGCCAGCGGAGATATCCAAGCAACGGTCACCTTGTACAACCCGTCCGTATACATGTGGGTGCCCCCTGTGCAATGTGGTTTACTGGACGTATCACATGGAAACCCATTATAAGAACAAGCATCCTGGATCAGACTGTCCAGTTGAGATATGTGACTCTGAGAAAGTTCGCATGAAGAGAGTTGCATATATTACCTGTGCAGTTGATCCAGGTTAGTATGATTTATAATTAGTTTCAAGAACAAAGTTCACATTAGTCATGTTTATATTCTACCTTTATGTTGCATATGGAATAAGTTGAGACTTTAATACCAAAAGCTACTTTTATAGTTACATTGCTCTATCCTGCTATATCCTAAATTGAATATCAAAGCAACCAATAATGAACAAGAAACTAATAATTACAATACAATATGTATTGGCAGTCAAATAACTGGAACTCCAGATATACTACCTTACTACATGTATATGTACAGTACGTAACTGCTTAGACTTGTGAATAATAACTGTTGAATTAATATCACAAAAGGCTAAGCTTTCATATTGTTATCCAAATAGTATGAACTTTTTGTATGAGTTATTTTGTTTTATAGTTTTAAACCAGTGGAATATAGTGGAATTGTTATTTTTGTTTGTATCAAGTTTATCTTGATAACAAATAATATCCATTATGTGGATTAAGAACAGAAGGTGGTAATCATTTCATAATTATGCTTATATGCAAGCATTGTCGACTGATCGTGTCTGAGCATATAATTATGTTATAACAGTAAACAAATTTGTCAAAAGTAATTGCAAAATTCATCACAGAATTCATCAATATAAACTCAGCTTTATATATTTTGTTCAAACCCTTAAAGGGATACACATGTGTCTATATATAGATATAACATACACTTTGACATCCAATTGAAAGGCTATCTTGGATATGCATATTATAAATGTTTGTTCTTGTCTTTTAATATTTGTTATATGATTTGTTTATATATATATAATATATCTTTCATCCGTCGAAATCTGGTACATTAATTTTGACTTACATCAGCATACATACACCCCTAAATGGTAGTTAGTTCTGGTTAGTATATTTTAAATAGCCTAGTGTGTCATATGGTTGATATTAACAGATTACATGAGCACAAAAACAGTGAGCTGGGTGTATGTTAATATCTCAGGGGGTGATACGTTGCTATATGGAGGGTCACGTTTGCGCATTCTGGTAATGGACACCTTTCGAATTACGAATAGAGTATACAACGTCATTAGAATGTGTATTCTTTCTATAAGGTGTCGTTTTGTCATATCCGTCATGTAGTTACGATTACGGTTTAAAGAAGCCAATCACGGGCACGTGACCTTTACGTGCAACAATCGAGTCTACGTCAGGGATTCTCGTTGGGGTGTCCACCTTGGAGATTCCAACTACACCCCCCCCCCCCCATTGAATAAGACCAAACTCACGTTTACGTTAATCCATTTGCACCCCCAGTGCTCCGATGTTTCCCAACTGCATGGTACTTCACATGCCCTGGTGGTAGGCTATTGGTCCAGAGCCCAAAAATGTTACAGATTTGAAAAGGAAAATTGCAAAATCCTAATATTTAGTAGTCTATATATAATTCCAGTCTGCCAGTAACTTAAACGGTTTTATACCGTGGAACATGCTACAGCCTGACCGTATGTTTAACGGTCCAAGGTTGGCAGCGATGTTGCTTGGTATGACACCGTTAAAGCGACGGGCATTTTTCTAACTGTGTTTCATTACAAACAATGGTGGTTCCAGTTTGATGTAGTTCCCGACAAAAGAACAAATCGTGTCCAGCAACAGTTTTCCAGAACGGCAACACATTCAAACCTTCATATCCGCCCAGATTCAGACTGAAGCGAAACAAGAAGCATTGAAGTCAACATTCGGCAGATCAACGGGGACCATTGTACAAGGCGCCTTCAGAAAACATGCAGATATCGACGCCCCTCCTGCCAGTCGTCCCAAACCATCCAACGTTGTTAGAAACATCAACCGCATGCCACAATCACAAGGACCAGATGACCTTGCCACATGTCACGAAAAGGTAATTTATTACATGATCCCACCCCTATTCCATTCAATAAACCCATTCTATAAATTGTGATATTAAACGTTCGTTTAATAACAGGAAATAGTGCCAGGTGACCATTGACTTCCGGTTTGTCGTCTTTTTACATTCCATACGCTACGTCTCAAAATACTATGGCTTCCAATATTTTTCCATAATGAATGAAGAGTTTGAAATGTTATTTCATTAAATATACGTCATTAAATACGCCAAAGAGTCTTATTTATCTGGGAGTATTTCTTTACGCGTGCAAACAACGCATAGTTGCGTGAATCGTCATCGCATGCCTTATTGAATCCGATGTTGGTTTCGCGTCCCATTTGTTGATTTAAGTATGTTTTGTCGAAGTTTTGGATCATGTAATAAATAGAATAAATAGGCCTGAGCACTGATGTGCAAGGGGGTACAAATGGAATTATGCAAAACTCGTGTTTGGTCTGATTCAAGGGGCGGTGCAGTTGGAATTTTCCAAGGTGGACACCCCCCCCCCCCCAACGGAGACCGTATATAGCCATGTCCCTGCTTTCAGTCAGCATATAACCAGAAGTGAGATATACATCAGTTTCTGCGGAAGGTGCATTCCCTGCCGTTTCTGCCATCCAAACATATAACTCCGACTTTCGACTACATCGGTGGCCTCGTCGACGACAATTCAACTAAGCTCAAACAAGTCATGGGCTACGTCCGCGACCAATGGATAGACAGTCCAGTGTTCGACGTCAACTGCTGGAGTGTGTTTTTGTGTAGCGTTCGTAGCAACAACGACGTTGAGGATGGCACAACGCACCGAACCCCAGTCGCCATCAGAGGTCAGGTGCCCTTTTTATTTGCTGATTGAAGAGTTGTACCTTGAGTCGCAGGACATCCCAATGACATTGAAGCTGTTATCCGAAACTAGCGAAGGACATCCAACGAGACCACATTGGTCATCCTATAATCCCCGGTACGGGCAGTAAACCCGTCAGTAAACCGCACATCGGGCTATATAACAGTTAGAGTTTTTCATACCAGGGCTAGTATAATTAGTTAAAAGTATTCAATTACAAGTTGTACCAACCAATGGAAGACACATATATGATAGGCGGTGGCTATTTATGCTGTTACATGAGTTCAAATAAAATTAAGATATCAGTTCTGGAGAAAAACACGATCTTAGTCGAGCGCATTCGGAATTTCGGGGTAAATTTAAGTTTCATTCAGCAAAACTTTCACTGCGAACACTTCTCGAGAATTGTTTTGAAAACGTGGAGCAATCTATATGGGACGTGTTTTTATACTAAAAAAACCTAATCCCTTTCCGCTAACTCGAATAAAAACATCTTTTCAAACATACCGTGCATCGATAAAGTAAAACGTAATGCGGGCAGGAGTAAACTGCGATGCGGGCAAAATCGTGCACGCTTCGGGATTTAGGGTCTATTCTCATTGCACACGCGCGTGCGATTAATCGCAGCGTTTTTTAAGGTGCGTGTTAACATAACACAGAGCGATTCGTGATCAATTACCTTCCTCAAACAACCACGTCCTATTCATGACCAATCATCAGGGATGTGGCTAGAGGGGGGGTGTGGGGGTGTCTCACCCCCCCCCCCCAGCAGAGAGCTATATTTTCAATAGTTGGAAATTTCATACCTGCCACAACGAAATTTCACACCAACAATAGGTTGAAAATGTTCTTGTAGTTTGATTATAAAACAATTTATTGGGGGAATTTATTGTTTTTCGACCAATATTTGCATATGTTCCTATTTTTTGTCAAAATTTTTGACAGAAATGGACATCAGTTGGAAATTTTCCAACCTTAGGGGGGTGACAGGTTGGAAATTTCTAACACTTGGAAAGCTTGTGTCCTGGTCCCTCCCCCGTGGCCAGTCAAAAACTTCTAGTTAATTTAAGAAAACAATATTGTCATACAATTGGTCAACATTGTCATTGGAATTGTCATCAGTTGGAAATTTTCCAAACTAAGTGGGGGTGTAGGGTTTGAAATTTCCAACAGTAGGAAGGCTTGAGGCTAGTCTAGATGTTAGGATTTTGCGATTTTCTTGTTCAGATTTCAAAATTTTCGCACACCGAGCCGAACCATGGTCGGCCCGGTGTGTCATTGCCCCATCCACATGGCCAATACAAAACTGCTAATTAGTTTAGCAAAACAATATTTTACTACATTTGGTCAAACTTGTAGACATAAATGGTCATCAGTTGAAGAATTTTCCAACCTGAGGGGGAGCATGAGGTTTGAAATTTCCAACACTAGGAAAGCTTCAGTTGAGGCCAGTCTAGATGCTAGGATTTGCTATTTTCTTGTATATAGTTTTCAAAATTTTCTCACACCGGGCCAAACAACCATGGTCGGCCCGGTGTTTCCTGGTCTGTTGTCGGTAGCTGTGTGCATTTGTCTGGAATTAGATCACTAGTTGTTTTTTTGAGGCAATTTTCAGGTTAAAATATCTTAATGTTTTCATACTGGGAAAATAGAAGCATGGCTTATGAATATATAGGAAATTAGGCCTGAGCATGAGGTATAAGGGGGTGCAAATAGAATTATGCAAACAAACGGTTGTTGGTGCGATTTTGACTCAAGGGGGGGGGGGGGGTGCAAATGGAATTATGCAAAAAGTTGTGTTGGTGTGATTCCGACTCAAGGGGGGGGGGCGCAGTTGGAAATTCCCAAGGTGGACACCCCCCCCCCCCAGCGGAGACCCTCTAGCCACATCCCTGCCTATCATCTTATGCAATCAACCTCGTTGTCGAGATAGCCGTTACAGAGAATGGCATGGTTCACTCGGTCACATATACTATCCGGGTACAGTCATTCTCATAACTGATGGGCGATAAAATAATAAATGAAGCATGTCCACAATATATCTTTAACATGTATACATACCACCCAACAGTCAATCTAATCTTCCCAATGTTTGCCCAATAATCAGCGTGGCCACGAAATAGTATTTGTGTGTCGAATATGGCCACAATGGTCCCATTGTTCTAACTGACGCGGATAGATATGATTTATTTGCATATATGAACATGCAGTATATCAAAAATGGCACATTTGTCTAGGCTATAAGGGCTACCTTTCTTCGAATATATATTTGATTAATTAATTTTGTATGCGTGGTATTCACCAACCTCAAAACCACGTGATTCCCCACCATGTTTGTGTCCACTTTGTTTTGTCAAATCAAAGTGTCTAAAATAATTGGTCGTGGTTCTAGTAGGTTTGAATGACGATCTGACGACTAGCGAGACAAAATTTGCCAGTCGACCCGCCAATACTATTGGTATATTGCTTGAGTTTGACTATTGATTGAACCAATTAACCGCGTCTCATCTTTAGGATTCATGGGGTTGGCGATATTTAAATGCAAGATTATATTCGCAGTTGCTTGGAACACAACAGATGTTCGACTTACAATATGTACTGACCTCGGTAAAAGTTGTGTCATCGCTAAAAGAACGGTTTTTATGCTTGGTGTTTTTAATAAAGAGAGTTGTTGGTCACTAAGGTTCACATGGGACATGCGATCTGTGTACATGCGTGTTTGGAGCACAGCAATTGTGTATCAAACGTGTTATAAGAGTCTAGTGTAAGAATTGGGTTGGTCGAAAATCACTTCCTGATTCTCTTTCTTGTTGGCCATTTTGGACGCCATCTTGATTCTGGAGGAAGAAGATTCCTTTGACTTTGATATTAGTGAAAAGAATGATAATTTGTGGCCACTGATACCACATATGGCCATTCTGTTAAAATACCGAAAAATATGCTCGATATCCTCCAGTCATAAATTCATTTTCATTATAATTACCATGTTTGGTTTTTTTTGCAAACCTTCATAGAGCACACGAGTGTATTTTTCACTAATTCATTTGTTGCATATATTCTGTTGAGTATAAAAGGAGATGGTCGCATAAATCGTCGGATTTAGTGTACAATATATCCCTTTAACCCTACCCCTTCAATCAATTGCGAAATTTGCCAATTGTGGGTAACCGCAATAAATACGCATGTGTCCGCATATCTGCCAATCGACATAGCTGTCTGCGTATATGCACATTGTATGTCTGTCTGTCGCTCTGACTTTGATTTCTGTCTGAATATGTATTCATTTGTATATGTCTTCTTCGCCTGTTCATCCCACTTGTGTAAATATTTGTATTATAGTGTTTAATGTTTGATAAGCTCTTCGTGTAACGGAGGAAAATAAAGGATATATATATAATAAATACGCAATTGCGGAAAGTGGCAGACAGATCTCACAGATCTCATAGATACTTCTTACATTATGTCTGTGAGAGAAAGTTTGTGTCCCGTGTGTAATTCAAAACAAATTGAGTCAGAATATCATTTCATCTTAGAATGTCAGGCCAACGAAAGTATTCGTGAAACTTATGTAAAGGACATAATTGCAACGTTCCCTCATTTCTTAGAAATGGCAAATTATGAGAAGTACAAATTTATTATGCAGAATGAACTAATTGCAACCGTTAACGTTATATGCAAAATGATCCGGTCTTTCTTCACCATTCGAGACAATATAGATATATCTAACAAAAGCAAGTATACCTGAGATTTTATGACAGTAAATTCACGAGAACGTATATGCATATCGTATGTGATTACTCATGTTAAATTATTATTTATGTTGATATATGTTGTATTTATTATATGTGCAACTGCCCATTGGGTGTATTTTGCATTAAATCTTATCTTATCTTACCTTATTCATTACAATTGCACCCTGCTTCGAAAAAAGTTAAAAACCATTTATATACAAATTGTCTCTAAGTAAAACCATATATAGTTCGCCTGGACTATATATGGATATCAAATTTATGAAAATAACTTATTTTGGGGGTGCAGGACGTTTCGGCACCTGGTTTTCTGGAAGTTTCGGCACCTGGATTTTCGGCACTTGTTTGCACTTCAACGAAGACGTTTCGGCACTTGTTTCTTCTTCTTTTCATTAATAATATGTGGACTACTGAAGCATGAAAGCTCTTTATTCAACGCGCGTTAATCTGTTTGCATTTTTTTGTTCTCTCGTTCTCACCAGTCAGTAACATTTTTTTAATGATTGCAGGCAGTGTCAGCCGCACTGTTTTCGGTCAATGCCTCTGTTTGGTAGTTTTAATGAGTCGAGTAACACTGATCTTCAAATACCAGAACTAACAATCACCGCCGACCAAACTTCATATGTACACCCAGACGTCACGGTGCCACATCTGTTCTGATGACATGGTCCGTTGGCTGTGTTATAAACCATTCACACGGCTGCCTGACTGACTGTATACGTTGTGTTATATCTATACAATGTGCGCAACATTAACAACATTAGTCAAAGTATTCTTCGACGTGAACCAGCTAGTGAAATCGGTTGGGATAATGCGGTTTAAGTCAAAGTCATGTGTATATATTTCTATCTCGGTGTTTGGCGTTGTTTGACCCGCTCGCCTAAAATCCCCGACAACTATAACAAGAAAACCAATGTCAGAAATGGTAACGCGCTCAAGATCATATATTATATACCCATGATTGTAATTATAGAATATAAAATATATATGATAATCACGAATGACCAACTCATGATTCCGTTAAAACATCTAATCCTTCAAATTATTACAACTATATACGGCTTATCACTGAAGGTTTCTGATGCATTTCAACATAATTCCCAATTACAACTTTTACCGGACTCGGCCTCCGGGTCGCAGTTCGACTTTTAATCCGTCCCAAAAATTCCCATTTCTATAAATAAAACGCCCATGGCCCATGTATACCAAGAATCAGCGAAACATTATACACGCGGAGCGCGAAATAAAATGCCACAGTGTAACAGTAAACCGTTGTACCTATTTATTACATAGTATTATATTTGTTCTGATCTCCACAAGATTTGTCAACTGAAAGTAATAATGTAATGTGAAAATATATAGTTTATTACTCTACAATGTTTACAAGAATACAAACTCATTTGACCTCGCGAAGGGACGGTGTGTATTAAATATAAACAAACTGATTTTACTCCTAATTACGCGTCATATTTGATTTTCAATTCGATTTGCAAGTTGTCACTCTTTCCAATAAAACGTACCATGTATTGATTTGTAGGGTAAAATCAATTAAAATTGACGAAAAATACCGCCACTGGATCTGGGCGTAAAGTCTGCTATAGAAAGATATATATACACGGGATTTTGATGTAAAACAGCATTATCTCAACCGATTGCACTAGCTGGTTTAGGGTACGTTCATACGCTGGCAAGTTTGCACGGTATGTTTTTGCGGGCATGTCGTCATAGAAAACCACGTGGTGCCCCAATATGAACGGAAATACTCACAACACATGCATCTCTACCAAAGCTAACGACATGAGAAGTAAACTGTATGTAGTTCCAATTGTAACGGTGCTACTGTAATTTGCCTTCAAATACCTGTATGATTTATTCTTGCGAGATAATTGCATGCTATTTACAGGTAATTCCGGTAGCAGCGCTACAGGTGGAACTACATATATTTTACTTCGCACGTAGTTAGCTGTGGCACAGATGCAGTTTATGTGCTTGTTTCCGTTCATATTATCACACCATATCGTTTTCTACGACAAAATGCATGCAAACCATACCGTGCAAACTTGCCAGTGTATGAACGTACCCTTATGTCGAAGGAGCCTTGAACTATTACAAAATATGCTTTCAGTTAATACATTACAGTATGGCACCTTTTATACTAAAAGCCTGCGATATATACTAATCGATACTAATCAGGTGAAATGTAAGGACAATTAGAAACCACTGCATAAAACAAACAGCAGTGCATTAATACACCCACATTAACCATAAAACAAACAGGAGTGCATTAATAAACCCGTATTTTAACTCTGTGGCTCGATGTCACATGAAGATAAATGCTATAAAAGATAACACTATAATGGAGGCTTCTAAATGTTATGTTTTAACTACTTCCGGCGGAACTTCCTAACTAAATGGTCTGACAAACAAGCTGTGTTTGAAAACGATGATTATAAGTTCAGAGAAATCAGGACCAGATCAAACGATCGTGTTTTCTTCACGGAGTCTGATTATGTGATTTTACAGACAACTGGTATGATTTAGGATTTAAACTCTTGAAATTTCTTCAAACCGGAATTACTATTTCAAAATGTTGGCGCTCGTTATTCTCTTGGTTGTATTTATTCCATACAGTTTGACAAAGAAAACGCAGCATGAACTTCTATATGACCACATTATTGCTGGACATAACATGAAGGCTATACCCGTAGAAGAGGGACAGACAGTCGTTGAGGTTGAGATTGTATTCCATCTGATGAAACTTTTGAGACTTGATGAGATTGCCCAAGCTTTGTGGACAACTGGTTATCTCAGAGTTGAATGGAAGGATACATCTTCACAGTGGAACCCAACAGATTATGGAAACATCTCAGAAATTGTGCTCCGGACAGAAGATGTCTGGCTACCAGGAATCGAACTGACCAACTTTCATGGAAATACTGTTGACCTCAATGACAAAAAATCAATGTTGACTGTTCAAAGTGATGGAAGAATCTATTGGATTCCAGGTGCGACATTCCACAGCGATTGTAATGTGGTGATATCTTACTTTCCGTTCGACCAGCAGAAATGTAGACTGGTATTTGAAGATTGGGCATATGGGTATGGGGCATTCCATACTAAATTCAACATGAATCTAACCGAGATAGACAGGGTGTGTATCTTATCACATAATAGTAACTGGGATATGATTGGTTGTGTTAAGCACAGCATTAGCAACACTCAAATGAGTTTTTATGTAGCAGAAATAACTTTGAAGAGAAGACCAACATTTATTATACTGAACACCATTATCCCATTAGTGATGCTTAGCATTTTGAGCATGTTCACATTCAAAATCCCAGTCCACTGTGGCGAGAGAATCTCCTATGCCATCACCGTCCTCTTATCTTTCTCAATAATTATGAACTTCATATCGTCAATTCTACCGGCCAATGGAGACAATATATGCTACCTGGAAGTGTACATAACTCTGATGCTTTCGTACAGTGCTGTATCGGTGATATTGACAATAACTAGTTGTAATATTGAACAGGCCAGCAAATCAGTGCTATGCATATATGCCTGCATTACACGAGTAAGAATGCCAGAAAGCGATGGAAAAGATGGTGATAACGAGGGAACAGATTTTGAGGACGAGATCTCGAAAAAGAAGTGGTTTGATATGCTCCATGAGAAACTCGACTCAGTTTTCTTCGGAATGGCTCTTGTTCTGTTCCTAACCACAACTGGCGTATTTGTGATGATTTTATATTTGGGTGATAATTCACACATGGACAAAATGGATGTACCGGTATTCACATGTGAATTTTGTAATGACACAACGGAGTTCACTTAGTATCCAATCTGTGTTTGATATTTCTTTTGAAAACAAAGATATAACGGTGTCAGACCGGTTTTCCGAAGACCTATTACTACGAAGGCCCACAACTCCGAAGACCCGATTCTCCGACGGCCCACAACTCCGAAGACCCGATTCTCCGACGGCCCATAACTCCGAAGACCCGATTCTCCGACGGCCCATAACTCCGAAGATCCGATTCTCCGAAAGCCCATAACTCCGAAGGGCCGATTCTCCGAAGACCTATAACTCCGAAGGGCCGATTCTCCGACGGCCCATAACTCCGAAGTTCCGATTCTCCGAAGGTCCGATTCTCCGAAGATTTTGTTTTATCGGGGTATTATCGTTTACTAAAGAGTGTACAGTCCAGTGGCGAAACCTCTACTTGCTATTTCAGACAATATGGGCCCCTACCAAAATATGTCCAATGTCATGTAAACGCCCGGAAATCGTTCATGGGGCATCAAAATATTCAAACTTTTCCTACTGCCCCCACCTAAATGGGAATCCTGGCCCGCCACTGACTATACACCAGATACTATAACGTTACGTTGGCCCATGAGATGCCAGAGTAAAATGTACAGGGGTGAACGGGGAAGAACTTGTCGCCCCTGTGCATGTTATAGGCTACTCTGACATTCTTGCAGCGTTTCGTTATAATATACCCGGTGCACACCAGTGGCGGAGCCAGGGTTCCCATTTAGGGGTGCACATTAATTAGCATATGTGGGGGATATGTGGGGGATATATCATGCATATGATATGCCGAAAGCATATCACGAAGGCCTGATTTGGGGAGCGCATACATGGGAGGGGTCGCTCCCAATCGTTGGTCCGGGGGCTCCCCTGGGCAGGAACACTGTGAATATTTGAATGCCTAGGAGGGATTTCCTGACGTTTACATGACATTTGACATGTTTTTTGGGGGCGGTCTTCCCTAGGGCCCCATTGACCCCGCCACTGGACTGTACACTATTTAATAAGCAATAAAACATGATCTTCGGAGAATCGGAACTTCGTATAATCGGCCCTTCGGAGTTATAGACCTTCGGAGTTATGGGCGTTCGGATTTATAGGCCTTCGGAGTAATGGGCTTTCGGAGTTATGGGTCTTCGGAGTTATGGGATTTCGGAGAATCGGGACTTCGGAGTTATGGGCTTTCGGAGAATCGGGGCGTCGGAGAATCTGACCTTCGGAGAATCGGACCTTCGGAGTTATGGGTCTTCGGAAAAACGCTACGTAACCGATATAACAGTAACTGTTGGCAAGAGCTATTTAATAGCCCGGGTTACGAAGTTGCGAATCCACCCTACAACTTTGTTTCCAATATTGTAAAATTTGTATTACTTTCTATTTATTTGTTTTTGTTCATGTTAACTAAATCGCCACCTGATTTCCAGGTTGTCCTAAGTGCACTATTTATGTTTTTGAGATAATAGATTTTTAAAGTTTGAATCTCCGATGCGGGTCAACTATTAAGACTATGGCTATACTTCTAACACTGTTCGATTGGAAAATCATTCCTTTAATAGAATAAATAAGCATCACAATTCATAAATTTTAAATACTGCAGGTAGGGTGCATATTTTGGCACTTAGGACATACTGAAACTTAATTACACTATGATAGTTCAAATGACACCATTGAACTAAAATTCGTTAGAATGTCCACCTTGTTCTATGTGTCAGAAATATTAGGAGAATTAGCTCTTAGAACAATATAATATCACAGGTTTGAATCTTAACAGGACATCTTGGAATTCATATATTATATTACATATAAGTGTTCTATGTATACGCTAACCCAGATGATATTTTTTTTATTTCAACAATGGTATTGTCTAAATTTGGTATGTATGTCGAAATTTGATCAACTAGAGCCTTGACATTGACACCATGTCACCCCCTATAAATCGAAGACGGACTAACTTGACGCTCGCTCCGAAACGGAGGCCACTATATCTTCTAGTCGTTGCTTAGACTCCATTTTGAAGTGAACCTAGAACAAATACCTTACTCGTATTGAAATTCGCACAGTACTATATTTCGCGCACTCGTCGGTGCGCAAATTTAAAACTGACGAAAAATAGTACGACTCCTGAGTTTATACCAAACCACATGGAAACAAGAGGGCCTTATGTCAATGAGTTATATATATATACCTTACGGAAGGTTGGACCGAATATTAGGCTTGTATATGACCAACATCAAAACCATTACTGATATGTATGACATAATTATATATCAACAAATCATAGTAACATCGTTGATTTTGAAATACTTGTAAAAATACACGTATATTTAAGATCGGAGATGCACGAAAGCACGTCCCCCCAATATTCACAAATCTGAAGTGACACCATGACCAAACAGCCTGAGTTATAGTTATGTCAACACAACCTACCGCCATGCAAGTTTTAATTTGTTTTCTGATGTCAGTTTTCTATATATAAGCGAGTGTGGTTTTATTTCTTTCGAGTCCATTTTAATTATGTTAATAACTATTTCAATATCAGAATAATTATTTGGAGCGCATAAACACCCGTCCTCACAACATATTGATGACGCAGTTATGTTAAATTATACACGATGCAAAGCCATCGTGATTGTGTTTAATATGCACAAGTATCTTCAATAACCATTAATGAAAGAAACTGTCATCAAATCCAAGCATTTTACGAACATATTTGGGTCAGTTTTGAATTCGCGCAGCTAGGTGCGCGAATTCAAAGTGTGCGAATTCAAAACTGAGCGAAAAATAGTACTGTGCGAATTTAAATACGAGTAAGGTAGGTAATAAGCTGTTTTCGACATGAGAAGCGCATTGGGGAACATTTTCTACAGCTCTTTGAAATAAGTACTATTTATGGATGTTATGATAATATTGTTTTTTCTGTCAAAAGACAAGAATTTTCTGTCAAAAGACAAGAATATGTAAAAATAAAATGGTGAAATTGGAATCTTGTTAGTCAACAAATCTGCCGACTACAAACGCCGACGAGTTGAGTTTCCTGACTGCTAAATATGAACACAAAATATCTTATCCTAAATTTTGATGTGTTTCATTGATGGAAAGTCATTATATTTAGGTAAACAAATACAAAAAAAAACATTGTGAAAATTGGAATTTTAGTCCGGGAACAAGGTCCCTCAGGATTACATTTAATCCATTTTTGTTTTGTTCGTTATGACGTTTGCTCAAACTATTTAGACTTTGAAAGATGTCCGTGCATATATATGTAAAATGTATTATGGTAGTCAAGATAGCCTAGATAATTTTTCGTGAGTATATACCCGCTCACTTCAATGTTATAAATTTGACAGAAAAATGCATCAGAAACGCATTATTCTTGTTGCCATGGCATAATTATGCCTGATAGTTCATGCAAAATTGAACTGAAAAATCCAAGATGGCGGGCAAAATGGCAAACGGGAGTATAGTAACATGATATATTTTTCATTTATATGAAAGCAGTAGGCGTAAATGGATATAGTTGTGCCACCATACATGATGTACAAACCTAATCCGATAATATTAAGTCATAGCCCGACAATTTGTCAATTCAGTGTTTTAAAATGTTTAAAATGACGCCGAAAATTGCGATCGGAAGTCAACAATTGAAGTATTTTTGTTGATTTTTCACTAAATCTTCACATATCGAATAAATAGATAGCCAAACAGTAGTGATAAATGCCATCATAATATAGTTTCCAAAAACCACTAACTATCAAATGAGTGTCACAAACCACATAACGAATGTATCAAACCATATACAGAGTTACAAACCACCCACCTGGTATGCAAAACCAACATGCAAATCCAAACGACGGGTACCCCAAATCCAAATATTGTCCCAAACTTCCGAAAGAGTGTCCTATGCAACCCATCCATAGAGTTTCCTTAGCCAGCCAGGTATAGTGCCTACAACCATATGCAGTTTTCGGGCAAGTAATATATTTCTTAGTTATTACCTGTTCCTTAATAATGTATTTCACTGTAGGTAAAGGTTCTAACTCTAAATTACACACTTTGTGACCGATTTTGCTTTGCATCGCATAAAATAGTACGGAATTTCTCCCGGATTATTATTTGCAATGTTTATTACGATATTGGCTCACACAGGTAAAGTAAATGAAAGTGTCAATGACACTGTAGCTCAACTTGGAAAGGGAATAATTTAATGTGTTACAGTCAATGGAGCGATTAGGAATGCGAAAAGTTTAAATGTCTAAGTAATACTAGATTATCAACATGAAGAGATATATACATGTATATAAAAGTAAAATCCAAGATGGTTGCTGGCAGCTATGTTTTCCAATGAAATTCAAAAACATTTGATAGCTTCCATCTCGTAAGATTAATATCAAGATTAATATGAAGTCTGGTGATGATCGGATGAGGGAAGTGGACTGTAGGGTGTACCAACTGATTTAGTCATGCAAAGAGTAACAATCTACATCCCAATGTCAACAGCCATGACAAATTTCATCATGATCCGACCAAAGGTACGACCTGTGGCCCGTGCCAAAGGATTTACTGATGCAAAGAGTAAAATACAAGATGGCTGCTGGCGGCCATGTTTTCTGGCAGAAAGACCCCAAAATTACTCGTTCCCATCTACATGTCAATATTAATATCCACGACAAATTTCATGATGATCAGACGAACAGTATGACATGTAGCCCGTGCTAATGGATTGAATTTTGAAATCCAAGATGGCCATGTTTTTTTGCCAAATGACTCGTTCCTATCTACACGTCAATGTCAACAGTCATGACAAATTTCACAATGATCCGACCAAAGGGACGGCCTGTGGCCCGTGCTAAAGGATTTAGTCATGCAAAGAGTACAATCCAAGATGGCTGCTGGCGGCCATGTTTTTTGGCCGAATGACCTAAATGACTCGTTCCCATCTACATGTCATTGTTAACATCCATGACAAATTTCATGATGATCTGACCAAAGGTACGACCTGTAGACTGTGTGAAAGGATTTAGTCATGCAAAGATTAAAATCCAAGATGGCTGCCAGCGGCCATGTTTTCTGGCCAAACGATCCCGAAATTACTCGTTCCCATCTACATGCAAATATTAACAGCCATGACAAATTTCATGATGATCAGAGGAACAGTACGACATGTAGCCTGTGCTAATGGATTGAATTTTGAAATCCAAGATGGCCGCTGGCGGCCGTGTTTTTTGGTCGAATAACCCCAAAATGACTCGTACCCATCTACATGTCAATGTCAACTGACATGACAAATTTCTTCATGATCCGACCAAAGGTACGACCTGTGGCCCGTGCCAAAGGATTTACTCATGCAAAGAGTAAAATCCAAGATGGCTGCCAGCGGCCATGTTGTTTGGCCGAACGAACCCAAAATTACTCATTTCCTATCTACATGTCAATATTAACATCCATGACAAATTTCATGATGATCAGACGAACAATACGACTTGTAGCCCGTGCTAATGGATTGAATTTTGAAATCCAAGATGGCCGCTGGCAGCCATGTTTTTTGTCAGAATGACCCCAAAATGACTCGTTCCCATCTACATTCCAATTTCAATAGCCATGACAAATTTCATGATGATCAGACTAAAGGTATGATCTGTAGCCCGTCCTAAAGGATTTAGTCATGCAAAGAGTAATATCCAAGATGGCTGCTGGCGGCCATGTTTTTTGGCCGAATGACCCCAAAATGACTCGTTCCCATCTACATGTCATTGTTAACATTCGTGACAAATTTTATGATGAGCCGACGAAAGGTACGACCTGTAGCCTGTGTCAAAGGATTTAGTCATGCAAAGAGTAAAATCCAATATGGCTGCCGGCGGCCATGTTTTTTGGCCGAATGACCCAAAAATTACTCGTTTCCCATCTACATGTCAATATTAACATCCATGACAAATTTCATGATGATCAGACGAACAGTATGACATGTAGCCCGTGCTAATGGATTGAATTTTGAAATCCAAGATGGCCATGTTTTTTTGCCAAATGACTCGTTCCTATCTACACGTCAATGTCAACAGTCATGACAAATTTCACAATGATCCGACCAAAGGTACGGCCTGTGGCCCGTGCTAAAGGATTTAGTCATGCAAAGAGTACAATCCAAGATGGCTGCTGGCGGCCATGTTTTTTGGCCGAATGACCTAAATGACTCGTTCCCATCTACATGTCATTGTTAACATCCATGACAAATTTCATGATGATCTGACCAAAGGTACGACCTGTAGACTGTGTGAAAGGATTTAGTCATGCAAAGATTAAAATCCAAGATGGCTGCCAGCGGCCATGTTTTCTGGCCAAACGATCCCGAAATTACTCGTTCCCATCTACATGCAAATATTAACAGCCATGACAAATTTCATGATGATCAGAGGAACAGTACGACATGTAGCCTGTGCTAATGGATTGAATTTTGAAATCCAAGATGGCCGCTGGCGGCCGTGTTTTTTGGTCGAATAACCCCAAAATGACTCGTACCCATCTACATGTCAATGTCAACTGACATGACAAATTTCTTCATGATCCGACCAAAGGTACGACCTGTGGCCCGTGCCAAAGGATTTACTCATGCAAAGAGTAAAATCCAAGATGGCTGCCAGCGGCCATGTTGTTTGGCCGAACGAACCCAAAATTACTCATTTCCTATCTACATGTCAATATTAACATCCATGACAAATTTCATGATGATCAGACGAACAATACGACTTGTGTAGCCCGTGCTAATGGATTGAATTTTGAAATCCAAGATGGCCGCTGGCAGCCATGTTTTTTGTCAGAATGACCCCAAAATGACTCGTTCCCATCTACATTCCAATTTCAATAGCCATGACAAATTTCATGATGATCAGACTAAAGGTATGATCTGTAGCCCGTCCTAAAGGATTTAGTCATGCAAAGAGTAATATCCAAGATGGCTGCTGGCGGCCATGTTTTTTGGCCGAATGACCCCAAAATGACTCGTTCCCATCTACATGTCATTGTTAACATTCGTGACAAATTTTATGATGAGCCGACGAAAGGTACGACCTGTAGCCTGTGTCAAAGGATTTAGTCATGCAAAGAGTAAAATCCAATATTGAATTTTGAAATCCAAGATGGCCGCTGGTGGCCATGTTTTTTTTCCGAATGACCCCAAATTGAATCTTTCGGGTCTAAATGTTGATGTCAATAGCTATGACAAATTTCATAATGATCCGACCAAAGGTACGACATGTAGCCTGAATTGTTGACGACTCACACACGCACCCTCCCTCACCTACACACACACACGGACGACGGATACCAAGCCATGGTAATAGCTCAAACTTTACAAAGTAAAGTTGAGCTAAACAAAATGCATGCAATCTCGAGCTGGGACCACCCCCTGATGTGAAGCAGACTATTGAGGAATGGGTATCGACAAATAATATATTTCCCGTCATGTTTATTCAATGTTATAAAGTTCCCCGTCAGAGCTGGTCAGATCATCAAAAAGTTCCCAGGTTTTGTACTAGTGGTATATGATATATACGGGCGTTAGCCATAGTATAGATTCATCGTTTTAGTCCCAGGTATCTACAAAGAGCAATTTATCCCGGATATTTTTTTAGTCCCATGTAAACACAAAGGGCAACGCTCGACAAGTCTCGGAGACAAGTATATATATACCATGCTACTGTGCTTTACATCTACCAAATATCAATATCCATACAATTTCAATACTTATGAAAAATGGGGACATGAGATGGGTACACATTGGGAAGCTATGACTGGTGGTCCAATCGGAATTTCTTACGCGGGAAGTTTGGAATTCCCTCCAAATTCAGGACATCTTCGCCACACCCCTGTCGACAAACTAAGTTGTAGTATGGGTCCGCTATTATGTAGATCGATTAACTATGTGGTATGTATCCTATATTTGTTGCATATATTAAAATACACGCAAAATTGTGTATATTTCGGACGGAAGTATGAAAAACAATCCTAAAATTACCACAATTTCCCCGCCGAATCACCATATTGCCCGACTTTTTCCAGAAAATGCCCAAATTTCAAACTTGCAAAATGTTTTGGAAGGCTACAGTCATCCCAGTCTGGAGTAAACTACATACCCACATATAAAAAATAGTGTATCAGTATGAATCTGAGTGTATGTTTACATAGACTGCAGTCATCTCAGCCCATGGCACGTACGGATAATTTATAATTATGCAGATGTTAAGCATACTACATGTATATTCTGATATTATATTTATCTTCTATCTATCTATACTATATATTTTGAGACTTCCGTATATATATGTGTGTGTGTGTGTGTGTGAGAGAGAGGGTGTGTGTGTGTGTGTGTGTGTGTGTGTGGGTACTTCATCGAATCGAAAACGGCTTGAGCTCAAACTTTTGGAGAAGCTCAGTGCACCCGTTCTCCACTCCCAATCATCAAAAATCACCGCAAACGACACTTCGGGGGCTTAAGGCATCAACGATCTTTATATTGACCATGTTTGGAGTTGTTAACCGACAAACGCTCCTAATTGCCATCGACGTTGCTAAACGGTTACCCGTGTCAGTTTTTCCGCCCGATGTACCTTAAATATACCTCTTTTAGGGACGGGTACAGCGTGTTGTGTGATTCTTATGTCTTCTTCACCTTAATCGGGTAAAATAAGGTCTAATCGGGTAAAATATTGAAAAACCAAAAATTAAATTAACAAATTAATCAAAAAAATTAATTCAAAAATCCAGTAAATTAAAAATGCACAATTAACTCATGTTATAAACAAAAAATTAATATTAACTCATTGAGAAGAAAAAAATTTAATTAAACAAATTATAAATTGTCATGTTTCTGACCAACCACGCCAGTGGCGGGCTAACCTACTAGTCTATCTCATATATATTTTTGAAGACCTCTGTCTGTTTGTCTGTCTGTCATTTATACAAATCTACGATTCTCGACCGATCGGGACGAAACTTGGTACGTGTGTGTAGTTTGACCAGGCGGTCGACGTTGTCGTATTGGCGAACCCGTGTGGCACCCGTGCAGCGCGTGCTCAGACGAGATCTCGGAAACGGGTGGAGATATCGACTTGAAATTTGGTACGTGTGTGTAGTTTGACCAGGCGATCGTCGTTGTCGTATTGGCGAGTCTTTGAAATTTGCTATGTGAATGTATCTTGCCCCGGATACGAATTTTATCGGGTCGGCGAGCCCGTGCGACGCCAGCTTCGCGCATACGCAGACCAGATATCGGAAACGGGTGGAGCTTGAAATTTGGTTTTTGAATAGCCCGGACAGCGTCGGGCTGGGTAGAGCTATCAACTTCAAATTTGGGTTTTTAATAGCCCGGACAACGTCGGGCCCATCGGCTAGTCTAATATATATTTTGGGACTTCTCTCTGTCTGTCTGTGTGTTAGCTATGGCCGCGAAAACTGCCAAACGGATTTTGACGAAATTTGATACCTACGGGTATTTTTTTGTCCGGGGAGTGTTTTGGACGGGTCAAATCGTGACCCCGACCTGACCTTGACCTTCAGAAAGGTCAAATCGGGTAAAACGGGACGGATTTCGACGAAATTTTATACCTAGATGTACTTTGGTCCGGGAATCTCTTGGACGGGTCAAATCGTTACCCTGACCTTGACCTTCAAAAAGGTCAATTCAATGTCAAATCGGGTAAAACGTACGGATTTCGACGAAATTTGATACCTATGGGTACTTTTGTCCGGGTCAAATCGTGACCCTGACCTTGACCTTCAACATTGTCAATTCAAGGTCAAATCGCGAATTTTGACAGGATTTCGAAGAAATTAGATACCTAGGGTTACTTTTGTCCGAAGAGTGTTTTGGGTGGGTCAATTCGTGACCCCAACCTGACCTTGACCTTCAAAATGGTCAATTCAAGGTCAAATCGGATAAAACCGGACGGATTTCGACGGGTACTTTTGTCCAGGGAGTGTTTTGGACGGTTCAAATCGTGACCCCGACCTGACCTTGACCTTCAAATGTCAATTCAAGGTCAAATCGCGAAATTCGCAGAAAAGCAGAGGGGAAACAGCCCGGACGAAGTCGGGTCCACCAGCTAGTCTCATATATATTTTGAAGACCTCTGTTTGTCTGTATGTCATTTATACAAATCTACGATTCTCGACCGATCGGGACGAAACTTGGTACGTGTGTGTAGTTTGACCAGGCGGTCGTCGTTGTCGTATTGGCGAGTCCGTGTGGCGCCCGCTTTGCGCAGACGAGATCCCGGAAAAGGGTGGAGATATCGACTTGAAATTTGCTATGTGAATGTATCTTGCCCCGGATACGAATTTTATCGGGTCGCTGTGCCCGTGCGACACCAGCTTCGCGCAGACGAGATATCGGAAACGGGTGGAGCTATCGACTTGAAATTTAGTATGTGAATGTATCTTGCCCCGGATACGAATTTTATCGGGTCGCCGAGCCCGTGCGACGCCAGTTTCGCGCATGCGCAGACCAGATCTCGGAAACGGGTAGACCTATCGACTTGAAATTTGGTTTTGAATAGCCCGGACAACGTCGGGCTGGGTAGAGCT